>ML811123.1:0-39199 GCA_009831015.1 Picea engelmannii | reverse complement strand
CATTTTTAAATTAGACCTCTTAATAAAGAGGTAAGGTAGGGTCTCACTCTTTTGAAAGTACCCAATTAGAGTTATTTAAGCAACTCATCCATGAGCCCAAGCAGGCCAAGTGTTGTAACCATGCTCTGATACCATTTTGTCACACACCCACGATAGGCATAATAAAATTTTCACCTTTTTCTCAAGGGACAAAATTCCCCGAATTCCTACAAGGGCTTAGCGCAGGCTAGCTCTTCCCTTATCCTCCTCTAGGGGACCACTATCTGCGACCATAGGCTTAATCTAAATGGCACGTCACATTTTGTGACTTCAAAACTTTCGATGCAAGGCACCCTATCTCCTCCAACTCCCGAGTTCCAAAAGGGTTTAATGATTGTTGGCTCCCTCCGCTCACGTGACCATTTCCATGACCACAGGCTTAACCTAAACGGTGCATCGCATTTTGTGACTTCGGGGCTTTCGATGCAAGGTGTCCCAACTTATCCAACCCTTCCAAGTCTCGAAACCTGATTAAGGGCCTAGAAAGCGCTAGCCCTCTCACCTATGATCACAGTATGACCTCCCTCTAGGACTGGGTCCCAGCTCCCATGTTTTTTGGGACTTCATGATTCGAAGAATCACGAATAATTCTTCCTTCCTTTCCAAATATCCGACTCTTGAAGATCTGACGGCTCTAAACCCTCTACTAACCAACAACCCAGATTAAGTTGGTGATTTTCCTTCGCGACCTTGGGAAAGTATTCACTTCCGTTTTCCCGATGACCAAATCTCTGAAACCATGACCAAGATAAATTGACGTTTCATAGGTCTCTCTCTATCCAATGGCCTAGATTCAATCGGGATTTCTCCATACGCGAAGTTGGAAAACTCGTCCGACTCCTCCTCCTGGAAATCCCGAAGTCCGAAGGTTCGAAATTCTTCCACTCTACATATCAACTGTTCTGAGCCTCCCACAAATCAACGACCCAGATTTTGTCGGGACTTCGCGTTTCACGATTTGGGAGTTCTAACAACTCCGTCCCTTGAATTCCCTGAGTTGCGAGTCAGCAAAACGTTGATCTCCCGCCATGCATCCTTTCTTGATGGACGGTCCATATGATTTCATGAATTATTACTTCGTGAGTTTTTTCTTGTCTCCACCTCTGATCTCCTGATACCCGTTGACTCTTCTGATGTGCGAGTTAGTGAAATGTTGATCACCCTCCACGTGTCCCTTCTGATGGATGGTTCTGATTACTTCGAGGCTTTAAGGACTTTGACAAGTCCACTCTCCCCCTTACATAAGGGTTAAGATCGACGGTCAAGGTAGCTCCCGATGGATCCTGGGATCTATGGTCCCGATTCCATCGCTACTTGCGAGGACTGAAGGGGTCGAGGCGTCAATGTCTACACTCCTCCTCTATATCCATTAGTCTTGAGAGACCTGGGATACTTTCGAAAGGATCTCGTCCGTTCGTCTACCCAATGAAAGGATACTCCCTTTCGATAATTGGACTCACTATCCTTTCTGAACTTAGGTAATGAAATTGAAATTCTCAGAGTTTCAAACTCTCACGACTCTAAAACCTTCAAGAGCTACTTCTTGCACAAGGTTTCCAAACCTGGATCACATGAACCTTTAAATGGTTCTTGGGAAATTATCCCTAATTTTTGTCGAGTTTCTGGATAAGGGCTTGGGTACGTTTCAAAGTCCCTAGGCTACTGAACTGAGTGAAGTGCCTTCCTAAATCACTGAGTTATAAGCTATAACATTGGGGCAGGGTATTCTCATGGGTTTACCATAGAGATAGACATACCAAGGCACTTACTCCAACTATGAGACAAGATGCAATTCCCTGGGGGAGGTGACCTCGAGGGATTAACCAGAACACCAAGAGAATCAGGCAGATGGGAGGATTTTCAGTGGAGCAGACTCATGCTCCAGACTTACTCATTTTATACAGAAACCAACTGTGGCATATAAGTATACACATGCATTTATTATTTTCAATCTAAATTCTTAGGAAATCATAGCATACAGAAACCATTTATGGGCGTATAAACATGAGCATGTATCCATGATACTCAATTCAAAATACAAGGCATACAACACTTATCAGAACCACTAGGTGTGATGTGGCTGCTGAGAGGGGTGCTCTTTTCCACCCAATCATAGGCTCAGTCACTCCCAACGGATTTATCATTGGCCACACCCAAGCTTAGGCCACGATGCTTTGAGATTCGATCTCTTACTTCTAGCTCAATGGAAGTTAGGGATGAAGGTTACTATCCTTCTCCCTATACAGGAATAGATGAGGATGAAGGTTACTCTCCTTCTCCTGACTCGGTCTCCATTCCTTGTGATCAGAACTCACTTTTTCGCTTTCAATCCTTCCTTGGACCTGAGAATTTCTGCTCTTATCCCCCCACATTTCCTCGTAGGCCGCCCCCTCTATCCACCAGGCTTCCCCTTCTTTCGTCCCTCGAAAAGGTTGTGTGTGGCTTGAATCCCCCCCATCCGTGGTCAGGTCCGGAAGCCATACCGATGGGAAGTTTGCCCCATCCCTCATAAACTCTTGAGGAGGCCCTTCCCACCTACCATCCTGATGAGAATTTTTTTCTGGGCAGAGGGTTGTTCTGATCTGAGAAACATTAACTCCAGCATGGTACTAGTTCGGTGGAGGTTATCGCAACCATTCTGGGTCCCCTCCACCACCTTTTCATTTAAGCAATCGTGGTCTCTCTTTCTTAGCACATTCCCTCTCTCAGTAGTCATGCAACACGTTTCTATTACCTATTAAAATAATAGGATTTACATTCATCGACCTTTATACAAAGGTCTACCAATTAAACACTCACACTTTGAGTTTGCCATAGTTCCTAGCCAATAAAGTTATATTTACAGACTGGGGGAAATAGGGTGTTACATGGAACTTCCATCATGCAAAAGTCAAAATACCCATTCAATACCAAAAAAAGAAAGTGTGTTCATTACACTTTTAACCTATTCCATTTAGGAATGCCCCTTGTGAAAATCCTAAAGGGACAAGTCTAAAGGTTCTACTTTTTTTACTTTTTTAGGCGACCATTGTCAGAATTTGGATATGTAATTATTAGTAAAACTGCAAATTTCCATTGTTTAAATTTCTTTTTTTGAATGTATAAATCAATTCAATGCCCTCCAAAATCCCTAGGACATTTAGATTGTGCAATCTTAACAATTGAAATCTACAATTCCAACAATCATTCTAAATTTCTGGTAAGATTTTGGGCAAAACCGACTAGAAAAAATTGCCTGAAAAAGGTTCAAAACATTCGACTAAGCTCTCCTAAAGCCAATGCAAGATGCTACAAAATGAAAAATAAGAGAACAAACAACGGATAATGCAAGACTTGATTCCTAATTAATTGACGCATGATGTCGCATCATGCCTGAAATTTCAAATTTACCCCGCGTGTCTAGTGAAAATTTGATGATAGTCATTTGTTTTTCATTCTTGCCATTTTATGTTTTATGAAGATTCATGAGTGTCAAATTCTTTTATGTTGTTATATGGAAATTTCACCATCATAAATTTTTATCTTCACTATATTTTGACTATACAATTTTCAATACTAGAAAGATAACCCAAAAAATACTCAATAAAAACATCAATAATCTAACCAACATTCTCTGTAACTTGTATTATCAAAATGAAGTATTGTTGAACATTATATAGTACATAGAACTGAACAATTCTCCAAAATTATCTTTTAACTTGAGTTATCACTCCCACTTTTACAAAAAAGACATCTCAGATGCAACACTTGTATCCTCAGGGCGGATTCAAAATTGAAGATATTGCTAACTATGACATCCCAGCAAGTGATGATAAACTCAAACAATATGTAACAACAAGCAACCCTTCTTAGAGTGCCATGAAGTAAAAAACTGTAGGAATGACAATGAACAACAATTAATTATTTTTTATTAAAATATTTAAGGATAGACCCCTAAACTATAAAAACGACAATATCATTTTTATTAGTGAAATTGTCCTTGTATTTTCGTATTCAAATCATCAAAATTCCTATTATTTAAAGAACCAAACACTTACCCATCCATTTTCCAAGGAAGTGTCCACCACTATTGCAACTTCGATGACCAATAAAAAACGATCCACAAGAAACTCAAAAATTTCAAAACTGTGCATCCTTGTAATTCTCCATCATTTGATGGTACTACAAGTTGTTTTCTATTGGAAAATGAATATGGTTTTCTTCTAGAAAAACCATTTTATTCTTATACCTTTTCTTCTTAAATCCCTCTATTATATTTTTATTTCAGCATAATGCAATCCTAAGCCATAAGCAGATGCAATGAGAGAGCTACTCTATCATCTACTAAAAGAAATGATTGAATAATGAAGTTATGAGAATTGGATTCTCAACAAAATGGTTCTCTTTGGTTCTTTCCTTGTCATGCTATTTGCAACAACGATGTATATCAAATATCCCTATAGGTTTCCACCTTGAGAATTGAAAAATAACATCAAGACATCAATGCTTGATGATTTATCACAAGTTAGCCTCACACTTACGCTAGTGAGAGTGTTTTAGCATCCAAAGATGCAAATAAAATATATGAGGAATTCAAGTTCACCACTACATATTTTACAAAGGTGGTCTTGAAGGATTCAAAAAAACCATTTTGTGGTTGGAAGCAGTAACAACTTGAGTATGAAGTTGGAGGTGGCAGGGAGATTCTAAATTCTATGCAGAACATGATTGCAGTATTCGAATTGGAACGAAGTTGTATAAAATAAATATTGGTAGTTTGCATATTGAACACTAATCCATATGCAATAGGTTGTGATTTTTCAAACATGATTGTTTGTATATCTTACAAATATTTTACAGAATAGTACCCTGACTTGTCAGGGTTAGGGGTAGGGCTCCTGCCATTACTTTTCAGAGCTCAAGGCCCTCAAAAGATGCACAACTCCTACTACATGGCCCATCCCTTAAGTGGTAGAGGTATTAGCCTCTTCCGTAGTCCTCTATGTTGGTCTGATGACAACCGGGGACATGGGAGGATCGAGTGCCAATAGCTTATTCCGCTGATCCAATTGCAAAGTAGGATAATGATGGAAAACCTAGCAACAAAGAAGCCTCTTGATCTTGAAAATGACTTAAGGGCAAGCAGAACACACACATTGATGGATTAGGAGGGGTGAACCACTAAGCTAGTTATAGCGAACGAAGGGAGCGGAGAGCCATACCTCTAAGCAACAACAATGCAATATGTGAAGTTACGAAGTTATCCCTTCCAAAAAAAAATTAATCAAATTTTACAAAATTATCCCCACCCCCGAAAAACCCAAACTATTTGATTACCTAAACCTACAAGTCTACAAAATTTGTGAGTAAATAAAGGACTATTCCACAAAATCTATGATTCTAATTAATTCAATTCAAATCCCCAAGCTTACTGAATGTTCCTTCGCCATCAATGTGCCCTAACGCACTCAACAATAAGTAAAACCCTTGGAATTTGATGAAGCACGGAGCAGAGCAGACCTAGCACTAAGTAAAACAAACCCTTAAAAGTTAACGGAGCAAAGTAGATCCAACACTGAGTAAAACCCTTGGAAGTCAAACCACCAACACAACAAACCTAACATTTCCTAAAACAAAGTTGAATGTATTATGGCCCATGAGAAATTGAGAATCCCAAATTCAAATGCAAATGATATGCACTGGCACTAGAGTTTGGAAGTCCTCTACAAGTTACAACACCATTTCATTTACTTTTATTTATTCCTTCAGTGAACATGTGGTGACTTGACACCATCAATACCCAACCATGAGTACTCTCATTTATTTCTTCAGCAAACCTAAGTGAGGCTCCTCCATGTGTATAGCCTATAATTGTATACTTAGTAGGTACCTACTTGAATGTCCTATACACACTTACATGTCGATTTAACCGGGTGACTATTTTGATGCAGGTTAACACACAATTTTGATGTAGGTTATTGTTGATGTGTGGAGTTCATATCCACATGTAAAATATGGTTTGCAGATCAAATAAGTGCTACAAGCCGTCAAATTCCAATCAAATAAGTGCTACAAGCCGTCAAATTCCAAGCAGAACTGCGTGGTGCCATGAAAAAGCTAAAGACCAGCAGATCAGACAAGACTTTTCAGGTTCCAAATTTCCAATGGTCCAGATTGTAGATAATGTACCTACAACTGCCAAAGTCTCAATAATGCTTTGCAATGACGTGTCAACTGAAATTTCTGACTGTCGACAAAATAGCAACTTTCTACTTTCAATTACAAAAGCTGCACCTTTGCTACGGGCTGATGTTACGGCACTATCGTCCTTTGGATACAAACAACATTCTGACGGTGTCCATCCAGAGTCTTTTCATCGAGTCATTTCGCGGACGGCAACAAGCAACCTAACGTTGCGTGGATCCAAAGGAAACGATAAAAAAAAATTGAACTTCAACTAGGAGTTGCAGTAGCGTAGTTTCACTTTGTTTTAGCAATTGACGTTTATTGTTAGGGTTCTAGGTGTAAATCATCTGAACGGAACAATTATCCGTGCAAAGTTAAATGACAGAACAGCATATGTGCCTCGATAATGCATATATCATCTGAAACATCATAATGTCCGGACAAAAGAGCAATTTTCTGCTTTTAATTCCAAAAGCTGCAACTTGCTTGCCGATATTAATTACAGGTAGTGGGCGGAGCAATCTTCCCTCCGACTCCCCCACCCGTCCCGCCTAATCCCGTTTCCTCTCGCCATCAATTCACCACCTACACCTTCTGCCTCGCACCTGAACCCGCTGCGCCGTCTCATTCCTCTGCTTCTGAAGTGTTTTACAAGCTCTGCACTCAAGCTCCTCCATACAAGCTCTGCCCTCAATACCAAAATACTTTGGTAGGTAATAGCTCATGTGTTTGCAAACCATATTTTATATTGCTGTAGGAGAGAGTCGATATGAGAAAACTACTAACGATCTAGGGAATGAAGGAGAGAATCGATATTAATGGCACTGAGTTCGAACTTTGATCTGTTGCTTTACTTAATATTTAATTCAATTTTAAGCAAAATCTGATCAGTTGAGGAATGACGAAATCCTAGTGGGTAATGCGCATCATCCAGCTACAGCTATTAGTTATAATATTCCTATCAGTTTTTTTGGAGATTTGTTTAAGATTTTAAACCAGTGGCTCCTGGAATATTTAATGTTTGCATGCATATACTAGCACAGTAGCTAAATAGTTTAGCTGCTGGTTAATGTGCTGGTTAATGTTGAAAGGTTGATAGGATGAAACGAATTTTTAAAAGAATATATTAAATTTTATTGTTAATAAAAAAATAAACGGTTCCACTTCATTTTCATTTATCTGGTGTTAATATTTTAATTTTTGTGAATCACTTAAGTGGCAATCAGTTAGCTATCAAAGTAATTTTTAAATATGATTAGGTAAATGTAAAAAAGTAAACACATAAACGGATGTCTTTATAATAGCTAGGAAGTTAATGATTGAAATCACAGCCATTTATTTTGTGTGACTACTAAGAATATTCCAGCCATATTTAATCTTGTCCATAAAAAACTTATTAAACACTAAACCCCTATTAAATCTGCCCATTGTCAATAAGTGTAAGCCTTTCGACGTAATTAAAAGATCTATTTTTCTTTTTACATTAGATTTTAATATGACACTCTTTGCTCCACGTGGAAGGTTTATGGACATTTTTGGACTATAATGCTTAATTGTGCCCAACATACTTGAAGCCATTGCAACAGCCATATAGGTAATATCCATCTGTTCAATAGAACTCTTTCAGTTTTTTGGAAAACGTTGTGGGATATTTTATTTCTTCCTGGGAATATAATCGATAGAAGGCAACAGTTAACAGATTATTTGTATCTTACATTGTTGTATTATCTGTTGGTTTGATATTCTTTGTATTATCTTCGAGGTTTCCTGTGTAAGGACTTCGATATATTCGTTTCCTTCCTATTTGACCCTTCTTAATCTTCTTATCTATCTACATGAATCTACAAACATAAAGAGGGTCGAGCCAAAAAAATTAGAGATTACCCTATAAATTTTATATTTAGAAATGATTTTTTAATTTTAATAATATTAGTAATGAGATCAATTATTAATTCGGAAGAGTATTCTGACTATTCTACAGTACAAATTTCCTCCCACAGCAATTTTTCCGTCTTCCCTGCAGCATAACCAGAATCCCGCGAGTTCACCTGGACGATCACATGGAGTGACTGCTCCAAGAATATGCTTGGGATGTGTGCATTTAGACCAAGTCTTTCTCCCTTGAAGCTTGGGCATCCCCTTAAACTGTCTTCTTTTGACCATTTCCTCATCCGTCACATTGAGTTTTGGACATTCCTTTTATGGCATCGTAGCAATTCACCCAGCTTTCCACAATAATGCCTTAGTTCTGGGCATAACTGTCACTCGTATCTGCTCCTGTGATGTAGGTGTTTGTGCTAGTTTGAGCTATTGGACAGCTGTAAATGCATATTTATGAGACTTATTCTATGGTGGATATGAGGGGTTGAATACACCTGAGGAATATACTTTTTCTTTTTAGATGTTTATTTTTTATTTTTTTATGGATGCATGAAGACCAACTCCAATATGCATTACTTCACGGGTATAGTTTTTATATATATTTATATATATATATATATATAATGTATATATACTTACTAGAATCATTCTGTGAAGTAGCTAGTCTCTCTTCTTCACTAGTATATATGCATTGTTCAGATACTTTAGAACATCCTAAAAGATTTTCATAAGGTTGTTGTCTCCAAATGTTACTTTTTTTGCACCAGGAATCATTTGTAATCCAGGAGATGCCTTATTTCTATGTGCTTGATGCCAAATTAACTTTGGAGTGCTTAGATCCCACGCTATGATTGACCCATCTTCACACCCTTTGTTTGTGTAGCTTTTGCTTATGAAAACTTTGAGTTCATCCATTTGCATAGTTGAGCACTACCAATAGTGGAGCCAGTTGTTGTGTCAAACTGTAACAATAAATTTGTCATGTGTGAAGTTTGATCACTTATGATTTGTTGTTGATCAATAGTTTGAACTTGCATCATCTCTTTTTTGGTTGTTCCCACTATCTATACATCACAGTTCTTGTATCTTATGTACACACTGATTCTGAACCATTTGGACTGCTGTAAATGCACATTGAAAAGATCAAATTGCTATGGATATATTTATGTCATATAGTACCTCAAAATCTTGGAGTTGTCCTGCTAAAAATGATACTTTGTCCACTGTATTTTTTTTCCAATCCTACTGACATACAACTGGCTGTAGATTACCTCGCTACTAGACTCATGAGCCTAGAAACAATATTTATAACAACAGTGCCTAATGGGTTGGAAATACCCCCTCTAACAAGCAAATCAAGGCGCTGAATTCCAATATCTATTAAAATGCCTTTGTCTATCGTAGAAATAAACCATTCAAAGTGGAAGCTTTACCCCAGCTTCATAAGAAAGAAATATCAACTTGTCCTACAAAGTGTGATCTGAAAAAATTATGCTATCATATTGCCATAATCTTTTGGAGTAGTAGCCCCCTTCTTTGGCTGCACCATTTCCAAGATCATCCAACATGCCACTATCTAGTGACACTGAGAACCTTATTGAAATGAAAGACTTTTCCATAAGCACTCAAAGGATATATGCATCATTCGAGAACTGGCATAATTCCCTAGTATTGACACATCTTGAATTTGGATCAGCTATACCCACAACCACACATCCTATTCTTGTCTACATGAGAGTTTGAGTATATGGAGGAATTCATTCATAGTGATTGATTTACTCTAGGCTCACATAAACAATACCTCATTCAGTATTTTCCCATGCATCCCATAGTGCAAATATCACCCAAATTTAGGCATGTGCACACGGGTTATACACATTCCCCAAGCTATAAAGGATATCTCAAAATACCCTTGTATTTTGATGGGTAACAATGGTCACTAACATGTGTGAAAGGATTGTCATGTTTGGAGAGGAGCATTCCCATTGGTGTAGTTGTGGGAGACCCCATGCTACTCTCACTAGTTGATCTGTGAGATTGAAATAAATTTGGAAAAAATTAAGCTGGCTGGAATTAAGGGATAAAGAAAAAATGTTGGTCGTGGTGGAGGAGACCAAGGAAAAACAAAATTTAGTGAAAATACAAATACAAGAACTGGGAAATGTATGAGATATTAAGTAATCTCCAAACAAGCATGCTTCTATTAATTATATGGGATAAACTCAGCGTCCATAGTAGGTGAGAAATCCTTAAGATCAACAATGTTTGTCTCATTTTCAAATGAGAGGATTTGTCTGATCTCATCCATCTCTATACTAGAAGAGTTAGACACTTATATTATCAACCAACTTTATTTGCTCAGTCCCATCTGAGCTGGAAAATGGATGTTTTCCAGTTTGATCTATTACTATTTAGTACTTTGACACAACCATAATCTCTTTTAGTTTTTCCAGTGAGCGTGAATGTAGGCTTATCTTTGACAACTTTGCTTTATTTGGATTAAGAATTCATGGAGCTGAAACACAACTGAGAAGGACAAGCTTACACTATGTATAAGAATTTTCTCTTGATTTATGCCAGAAACACTCCCACCCAAACAATTTTCAATAGTTGTATCAAATGCTTTGTCGATGCTCCTTTCTACAGTTATAGCATTTGATCTCTTTGAATTTTCCTTCCAATTGCAACAAACTGGTTTTTGTTTGTCGGTTCTTGTTCCATGTCTTTCTGCCAAAATTTGTAAGAATGGATGTGATTTTTGGGTGTTTTCTTTGGTGGTCATTCTTGAATCTTGAGGTATTATAGAATCAATGTTACATTTATTGTTATAGGAACTTTATCGATGGGTTTAGAATATCACTTACGGGCAATAACAATATGGGGAATTATCACAAAACTTAAAAGAATATAAAAATAGTCATTTGTTTTTCAAAATTTTAAACATTTAAAGAAACAACAACATCAAACAAACGCATTGCTACATAAAAATGAAAATAAAACTGATATATAAGATAGGCGTAGGCTAAAGTCTAAACGAAATGGACCTTTGCCAGCAGCCCTTTTCCAACGTTCAGACTCCCGTTTCCGATCACCTTCGCCCTCCGGCCGACTACCCATATACACCATCCATACATCATCCACAAATCATCCATACATCCCCGCCATCAATTCACCACCTACGTGTCCCGCCTCACACCTGAACTCGCTGCATCATCTCATTCCTCATTACCGTAAGGCCTGGTGGATTTTCTTTTCACATACCCTCACTATGTCCAATTGAAGGAAGGATTCTTTACCGCTTATATCCATTGGTATACGAGATATTGACAACATATCACCACTGGCTCTATCCTATCTATCCAACAAATAGGTCTATGCATGAATAGTTCGTTCAATGTTTTAGATTCTTTACTCTGCTTCTGAACCATTTTGATGACTCAGGGATACTCGGGGAGAACTCTGAACCGAACACCATAAGATTATACACAATAGAGAGAGGTATTAAACTCTGAACTGAACGCCATAAGATTATTATATTCGTGATTTTGTTTTTCTGGCTATTGGACTCTGTCTCGGACTGTATATTGACTGAACTTTATATTACATACAGACCTACCTAAATCTAAAATAATTGAAGAAAATGTTACAACAATAATTCTACTCCTATAAGCCTTCTTTCAAATATCAGATCGAATGCCTCAATGCATACCTGGTGTAAAGTAGGTGGCCAATCCAAAGTCGACAAGCTTGATGGGCGACGCAGGAGACTTTGTTGCAAGAAGAATATATTCTGGCTTCAGATCCCTGTGCATAACCCCATTATCATGAAAATATTTCACCACTTCCATGAGATGCTTGAACAATCTTACAACACCGGGCTCATAATATCTCCCCTGTTTCTGCAACTGGTCAAACAATTCCCCACTAGCACATAGCTCCATAACCAAATGCACATACTCCTCCTCCTCAAAGATTTCCTTCAGGGCCACTACATTAGGGTGCCCAAACAGACTGGTCATGATCTCGATCTCCAATTTCACACTTCGAACATCCTCAAATTTCACCAATTTGTCCTTTGCAATGGATTTGCACGCCAGAGCCTCCCCAATCACTTTGTCTGTACAATACCTGATCTTACCAAATTGTCCCAAACCCAATTCATACCCTAGCTCATACCTATCCATCTATTGCTCACACTGTGTCAATGACATGGGTTATTTGAGGATGAAAGGAACTCTGTGATATTGAAAAGAGTTCTACGATAAATTGATGTTGAAAAGAGCTTTATGATAATCATAAGGTTAGTGGATTAATGGAGATATTTGCACTATCTAATGCATTTGCTCACACTGTGTCTAATGCATCTTCATCTTCTCTCCACAACTACTTTACCAGAGAAGAATCCCCTACCAAGAAGACTGTTTGGTACAATTCCAATGCCCAGTTCCCTGAAGACAAACATGCAAATTCAACTAGATATTTGCATGAGATGTTTATTCCTATATTCTTGTTTAATTAGAAACTAATGCTAAGACTTCAAATAATAAATTATCATGCCAATACTTTGCAAACTTTACAGTGAATCCTAAACTCTGCACCATCCCCGCCATCATCATGAATAATGAATCCTTAAACATGAAACCTAAACCTAGGATCCTAAAGTAATAATTAGTAAATTGAAAACCCTAGAGCAATAAAATATGATAATTATCTTTGATAATAAATCACGACCCTCTAACCCTTATTCTTAAGCCTTATAAACATTCATCTTCTATTTCATATATGAACACCATGAAAATTACATTAGCGGGACAAAAGCTCTATTACATCATTAGGCCAAAGATTTGAGTATGCCAACCGCCCTTCCCTCTATAGGAAAGGAGTACAAATACCAACATTGGCTCCAATATTGAGGCAATTTGTATATTTTCTTAATACCCTTATCCTCGTTGGAATCGACAATGCTAAATCTGATTTGAAAACTTTGGTTTCCCCAAATACATTTCAAAAAATTAAGGCTAAAAAACATTATAGACATAGAGAACGACCTTATAATCTAATGGGACATGTATATGTTGTAAGACGACCACTACTGACTAGAGTAGGTAGAAAATGCATTGACATAGAATCCCAATGAAATGTAGCTTCAATACTGAAAATTTCAAAACTATATGCTAGAACACACAATAGAGAGAAAACCTTGTAACCCAATCAAACAATTATAAATTGTAAGATTGATAATTACTCCCAACTAGAGTCGGTAAAAAATCTTACATTTTCAAAAGATGAAAGCTAAAACACGTGATAGAGAGAAGACCTTATAACCCAATCGGACGTGTATACGTTGTAAGATGACCACTACTAACTAGAGTAAGTAGAAAATATATGTCCATAAAGATACATGTTGTTGTTAACAAATAATTCAACAAGAAGCAGGGGAAGCCATGAGATAAACGTAAGTGAAAAAACATTGTTCACACTTCCATCAAAATCACTTCAATTGTAAGCTAAAAGAAAATAATGATGATGATACAATTATTTCATGGTCCACTAAGTCCATCGCTCAAGACATCCAAGGATGAAGGAAGGAAACTCAATATTGAATGTTGTCCAGAAGAAGAGTTGGGGGGGGAAATCCAAAATGTCCACTGAGTTGTTGTATGAAAGGGGTCAAGCATTGTTTAATATTGGATGGTTTCTTTGTCTGTTGGTAACATATCTAGTCTGGAAATATTGTTGAGGTCGTTGGGGAGGGGGGATTCTCCTTTGGTTGAAATAGATATAGAGTAAAAAATAATGCTGCTATCAATTTGTCTCTTGGCCCCTAGCTAACGGGAGCACCATAAAGAATGAAGTAATCCTTTGGGTCGAATCTAGTCTAGGAGGAGGTTCAAGAGCATGGGAACGAATCTTGAATCCCTTCTACATGTATAAGGCTAGGCATCTCTAGAGGTGCTTGGAGAAAGTGGAGAGGGTTTGAGCTCCTCAAAATAAACAATAGAATTACCCACAAGTCTTTTAATAGATGGGGCAATAGAGATCAAGTGCTCCGCTGTCTTGACCTCTCGAATATGGGACACTTGGAAAATCTTGTTCATTTGGGCAGTGTGCTGATCTGTCTCAACCTAGAGTCAATATGAGCCCACCTAGAACTAGCCAAGGGGAATGCGAAGAAAGTGCACCCACTATTGAGATGTGTATGGGGGTCGGATGATGAGTCTCTCACTTGCCTCCATGCAATACTCAACATATAATACCATCTTTGGATCTAATGTTCCCCTTGGGTTTGTTTAATTGACCTATTCAAACTGCTTGTAAATGTCATCTCGGATGATCCTATTCAACTCCTGCCTCCTAGGTAAGAGGTGGCCAGGTGCATCTAGGGAGTATCTGAACATAGGAATATGGTCCATTGAAATACCCACTAACTCCAAAACATGATTGTAAAATCATTTGTCTTTCTAAAATAATTTTTTTTGTAAAGTTCTATCATTTAATTAGTTTGATTTTTTTACAACTTTGTCCTCTTTGTCTGTAAATGGTTGGTCACATGTTTTTCAAACAATTTTAAAGGTTCTAGAGAATTTTTAAGTGTGGAATGGGGCATTTTAAATCTTGAGAAAGTTAACTTTGTTTCTCTAAAAATGTACTTGACAATTTAATTTGTCAATTCCTAAAAAAACAACACTTTGTGTGGCAAGAGGGCATTAGAAGGGCATGTAATATGGTCACACAAGGTTCTTTATCTTTAAATTTTAAATAAACAAGCATATTTATGGGTGTGTGTTATCTTAAAGAACACCAACATAAAGGGAGTCTTAATTGTCCCATTTCTTACATAAATAAAAATTTTGGGGGAACAAAATCCTCTCGAAGTGGGGAGGTATTTTCCAACATGGATCATTCTATATTTTTTTCATCATTTTGGGTACTTTTTGGTGTATAAAATAGAGTTAAGGACATGTAAAGTCTAGTTTAGGGTTGATCCTAATCTGGTGTCCTGGGGCTGTAAAACTTTCAAAGTTTGTTTTGGGCATTATGAAAATATTTGGGGTTAAAACTTCACAATTCTAGTTCACGACCCATCAATGCTATTCTACTGGTAAGAGATTTCCAACTGTGCAAATAGCACCTAAATTGGAGTTTGTATGAGGGAGTTATGCCTTTGGAAATTTGAACTATTATTTGACCATTGTAATATCAAGAGGATCTGACAAGCGAAAAAGGAATTGAATTTCGATGGTGTTTCCTATTTTTCCACTCAGTATACTTGCAGACACTTCTTTTGTGTTAAAATATTTGATATGTCCCTGTACATTTTTATTAATGGGTGGCCACATGGTTTTTAGGTATCCATTAAAAATGGGTAGACAAAAAAAATGGAATATTGTAATGGGCCTTGAGGTCCAAGACCCAAAAGAAAAGTCAACATTTTCTAGCAAAGATTTAACCTAGATTGAAGTATATAGACGAGACAGTCCTTTATTTGATCATGTTGGACGAATCCCTTTAGGTAAAGTTCCTAATTTTATTAGAGGGGAGGAAAGTAATATTGATGCTCCTTGTACTTTCTTACTGACAGTTAAAAAAAACCCAGCACAAAGGGATAACACTCACAAGAAATATGAGTTGTAAGTATATCACAGTCACATGGTTCTTGCATTTCTAACTGAGTTTTTGTTTTAGTTGGTGCATGCATCTTATGAATTGGTATCTATATGATCATAAATGGTCATTCATAAATGGATATATATGATTTTTTGATAAGGTGTTGTAATTTTTAGTGCAGTTACTCATATTCATATGGCCCAAAAGATAAAAGAGGAAAGCGTTCAAATACATGTAGGGGCTCATTTGTAAAGAAGAGGGGATGTCAATGTCACTTTATTGTGAATGTAAAGAATAAAGACCCTAAAATAGAAATAATTACATACAACACATACGAGCATGAAGATGTGGAAAGATCGCCTTGTCATGGTCGACATGACAAGTCTGGGGAGGCTAGGTCCTTACGTAAACCTAGGATTTCAAGAGAAATTATCTCTTTTGTAGAAAATTGTTTTTTTATGGAAGCGTCAATTGATGTTGTATATGAAAAGAACATTCAATGGCATCTTGACATGGATGCAGAAGATCATGGTAGATATTTTTTCTTAACTAGAAATGATGTTGTAAATATTTATAACCGCTTGATGAAAGGAAAAAATCAACTTGACAAGAAAGATAAAATGAGTGTTAACCTATGGTATCAGAAACAACCAGATGATTTTTTCTTTTTTCAGAAGCCTAATGGTCCAAATGTTCCTTTTATAATTTGCATTCAAACTAGATGGATGTTGGATCGAATGGTGAAACTATCTCATGATAGTTTGATATGAAAGGATTCAACTTTCAGTACCAATAAATATGTTGTAAGTTGAATTTGAAAGATTGAATGATTGTTTGGGTTGTGACTCATTGTGATTGATAGCTTAAACTTTGAATTTGAGTTTTATTGAATATCGTAGTATCAATTGTACACACTTGTGGCCTTTGACGACCAATAAAGAGGGGTACCAGGTGCATGGGTCATGAAATCTCATAATACATCATTTGATATTGTGACATGGTTGAAGCCACTAATGGATAGGTGTTACCAATTTCACCCCGAATGGAAAGTCAATGCATTCATGGTTGATGATGCATTGGCAGAAATCGATGCTTTGAGGTAACTTTCATTTGATTTTTTGTGACTTGTATTTATCTTGTAAGATTATCTCACATAAATGCATTGAATCCTATAGGAGGGCCACACAATGTCGAGTGATATTGTGTATTTGGTACATATGGAGGGCATGGAAAAAAAATATCTATAGGTTGGCCTCTACTTTAGATCAAGCAAATGTTATGCTCGACAAGTTAAGTTATATTATGAACTCTTGCCCCAATGCTGAATCAGTGGTCGAGCATGTGAATAATTTTTTCACTAGTTTTGCAAATGAGAAAAAGTTCTTGGATTATTTTCATAGCACTTGGGTTACAGGTAGTAAGATTTGAAGGTTCACATACTCCACTTTCTGGTTTTTGTTTTTTCACTTCCATAAAGATTCTCTTTGCACTAACTTAGTTCTTTCAATTAGGGATGTGGGTTAAAGGTTGTCATCATTTCCATCATGCAAATCAAGAGACAAATAATTTTGTGGAGGCATACCATAACTTATTAAAGTCCAAATTTCTATCTGATTGAAGAAAGAAATGTGCTCGTAGAATGGATTGGTTGCTATATATGTTGTTGATACATGTAGAGCCTTATTATAGATTGAAAGGCATTTTGAAAGAAGAAGGATATTTGAATAAACACAAGAAGGATAAGTTGTTTGAATCCTCAATGGAGAAAGATAGAAGAATTCGAGATGATGATTGTTGGCCCCATGAAAGCATATCCCATGCATACTAGGTGAGGAGTCAAACCGATCATGAAAAAAAATACCTTGTGACATGGTATCGAAAGAATTTTATGGTGTGCAAATGTGCATGGTCTATTCGTGGAAACACTTGCAAGCATACCATAAAGGTGGAGTGGTTGTACTTCATGTCAAAGTGTTCAGAGCCATCATTGGATCAGAATGCAGAGCCTAATATATTTTATGATGCAACAACTAATGCATTCAACGATCCTCTCAAGATAATTATGGAGACATCAATGATTGATGCAAATGTTGACATGACTCCTGTGGCCATTGGAAGTTTTTGATCAAGATAATGAAGCAATTCAATTGGCTAGGGATGAATTGTTGGGATACCTAGATGTTCTTCAAAATAGTCCTCCCACTACTTTAACGAACACCCGAGAGATGGTGGACTTGATTAAATGGATGTTGGATGCGGCCAATAATCGACACATATTGGATTTTAATTTCACACTTGGACTGAGTGATTTTGAGTCATCTCTCAAGAAAAAGAAGAGTTTCCTCAACCCTACAGATAAAAGGAGAAGAAGAAAAATAAATAGAGTTTCAGAAATTGATTTAAATGTCCATCCCTCTGAATATGAACCATTCTAGTTTGAATCTGTCAACAAATGGGTACGTCCTCACTCAAACAATGCATCTCCTATTGTCCCTGGTAAGTTGGATTGAGTGAGAAGATTTATTTGTTTAGGATTTTTTATGTACCCATCCTTATTTTTGACTTGTAGTGTTATGATGATTATATATGTGCAACATTCCGTAGTTGTGGCTTCAACCCGGGAATGTAGACAGATACGATGCCATTCTAGTTCTTCTACTATGCCAGGTGTATTTGATGTAACCAAAGTTTGGATACTATATTGTAATTTATTTGATGCTATGATGGAATTTGACCAAAATTGCATCGTTACATTACAGATGCATGATCTTCTCATGTTGATCTTCATCCTCTGGAACATGTTGGGCCAATTGGCAACTCTCAAGTTGTTAATGTGAAAGGTTTGACATATAGGATGTGTTCATATCTTTGTAATATTGGTTGTCATAAATTTGTTCTCAATTTTATTGTTATTACTATATCGGATGTTGTTATCCTAATGTAATGATGTTGACTATATATATTCTAGGTAATTGTAGAAGGAAAATACTTTTTGGTGTTGAATTTTGAAGAAAAGGCTTTGCAATTGTTTTATTTTGAGGTAAGGTTGCATAGTTTGAAGAAACCTATTCCCTTACTATTTAAATTACATTAGCACCATAGAGTGCTAGTCTTACACCTGTATTCCTTTATGATATTCATGCCTTGAAAACATGCTTGCAAAGGTCATAACATTGTTTAAACATTAGAAGATCAACATCATTTAATCATCATGTGAGGCCTTCCCAAAAGTGCTTTAATGGTTTGTTGAGGGCTCTCTGATTCGAAAAACTTGGTATTTTGAGTCCTTGCTCATTCAGTTAAGGAATTAAATCATTGATGTAATTTTTCTAGTTCTAAAATCCACCCATGTTGGACTTTCTTCACTACCACCCTAAGAAATTTCATTTTTGAGCCTATCCTCGGGTGAATGACATTGCTAGTAGACTACTTTTTTTTCCCCATAAAAAAATTGCAATTTCATTAATTTGGTACAAAATTACATTCGTAGATATATATTGACTATGAAGAAATAACCACATATATATTGTATTGATGGAGTCACTTCCATTACTGAAAGTTTCAACAAAAATAACAGTTGTGTCATAACGCCAAAAAAACCCTCCTTTCCCACTTTTCACATACTAAGTCATAGTTTCTCACATACCATATACAATAAACAAAAACATGATTCTTATATATCGATTTACAATTATGTGAATACAAGTAAACCCCATTTTCTTGATAAGAGTTCCAAGAAGAGAGGAAGCTCTCCTATAGTAGACTATCTTGAAAAGGTCTGTGGTAATCGAAACTGCCCCCTGCTGAATGTTCGGTTATGTGCCAG
Organism: Picea engelmannii; assembly: GCA_009831015.1. Lineage (NCBI taxonomy): Eukaryota > Viridiplantae > Streptophyta > Pinopsida > Pinales > Pinaceae > Picea > Picea engelmannii. The sequence continues at coordinate 19,680 of ML811123.1, read as the reverse complement.
CTACCATAATCTAACTGCGAGGCTTCTTTGGAAAGCCTATCAAGAATTTTGTTCCGTTCCTTGTAGATGTGAGAGAAATATATAGAGTCAAAAGTAGTGATAATCCTAAGGACTTCCTCAAGTATAAGCATAAGACGAGAAATATGAAAAATTTGAATACGGTTCACCCAATTGATAACTAATAAGGAATCCCCAAAAACTTGTAAAATTTTGCAACCTTTTTCCACAACAAATAAAATTAACAGTTTTAAATCCATAATCTCAGAGAAATTGTTTGTACCAGCTCCCAACCTAGCCCTGAGTAGAAAAAAATGATATAAAGATAAGTATAAACAACCCCCCCCCCCCCCCCCCCCCACAAAGTAAGTGGTCTCCTAAAGATGCCCCATCACAAAAGGCCCAAGTTCGCTCCCTGTCTATCTGTTCCTCTTGAACCCTGCGAGCATTTCCAAGACCCATCCTAACCACTGGTTTTAAGTGTGCAAGGATTCTAAGACAATTGATAGCCAGACGGAGTGTCGACTGGAGCTCATCCCGAAAAATCGAGGAGTTTCGAGCAAGCCAAATCCCCTATGCAACAATGAAGGGAAAAGCCTTGATATCCTGTGGAGTCCTCGACAATAGCCAAACCTCCAAGGCCTCCTCAAAGGATGCCACTTGCCATCCACCAATGGAATTGTTCAAACTGTTTACTTCCGCCCACACAAAAGTGGTAAAAGAAAATCATATTAAGAGACGATCAATAGTCTCCTCCTGTTCCTTACATATCAAACACCAGTTTAGAACATTGAATTATCTCTTCTGTAGATTTTCCCATGTTGAAATTTTATTCTCCAGAATAGACCAGACTAGAATTTTCCCTTTAACTGGGCACCTTGTTTCCAGATTTTTCTCCACCACCACTTTACATCTTGTTGCAAAAGTTCAATACTCAATTGTACATAACCAACTTTTGGGGTGTAAACCCCTCCCGGATCCCCATCCCAAAGGAGTTCATCATCCCATTCAAACAAACGAATAATTTCTCTCCTGAGAGCACTGATATACCGATCCCAAGTAAATACATCGACCCCTACTAAGCCCAACGTTATCCCATCTTACCAACCTTGGTGCCAAAGATTTGAGGTGAGAGGTTCCCCAACCTGTGCCAGATAGAAGTACCCCCCTTGATCCAAAATTGAGCATAATTCTTCAAGGAGTATGCGCTCTCTAGAACTGCCTACCCAGGGGTTGCGGTCAATCCTGAGAAAGGCTCAAATCCCAACTCGCTAGGCTAAGCCATTCCCAAACACTTCAAAATCATTTAGTACAACCTTCCACATAACAAAGATCCCCATCGCCCATATTCTTGGATGCCTGAGGCACTCCAACAAAGAGAGTGGAGCCACATATTTCTGGATGATTAATTTGGTCCATAATTGTTTTGTGGAAATCAGTCTCCACGCTGATTGTGCTGCTAATGCTTTAGAAAACAAGAAAATGTTCTTTAATTTCCAACCCCCAAGATCTTTCGGTTTTTGAATTCTCTCCCAGCGGACCCATGGCATCACCCGATTCTCCTTCTTTCCCCTCCACAAATAAGATAAAGACATTTTTCTAGATTTTTCCAGAATACCCTTTGGAATCCAAGAGAGGGACATCCAATAAACTGGGATTGCCTCCAGTACCGACTTGATCAAACTAATCTCCCAGCCCTAGACAACCATTCTTAAATACAACCAGTTTACAACTAATTTACCCATTCAAATGCTTTAGATAAGTCAATTTTCACTACAACTCCTTTGAGCTTCCTCATTTTTATACTGAGAAGGCCTTCTTGAGCTACACCAATGGCCTCATGGATCTGTCTTCCTTCCAAAAAACCAAACTGTTCATAGGAAATGTGTTTAGATAAAATCGCCTTCAACCTTCTACTGATTACCTTTGAGATAATCTTGTACAGACAGTTGCATAATGAAATAGGCCGAAAATATTCAAAGAAGGAGGGATTATCTGTCTTTGGAATGAGCACTATGAAGGTAGAGTTTATAGGATTATGAATGTGACCATTCACCCTTGATTCCTCAACCATCTTGAGTACATCAGGTCCAATTACATCGAAGAAACCCAAATAAAATTCAATAGGCCATCCATCAAGCCCAAAACGTTTCCTATACAAACCAAGGGAATAACCGAGCCACCTGAACAATTTCTGCAATAGACGAACCCCCTTGCGCTTTAAATAACTCACAAAAATGTCTAGTACCCAACTTGGCCAAGCCTTCAAAAGAAGATACCTCCTCCCCAACCCGATCCCTTAAACCCCAAATGGTATTAGAAATTTTCCTACCTTTCGTAAAGGCTTGAAAAAACTTAGTGTTCTCATCACCACATGAGAGCCATAATGTACAATCCATCATTCTTTGATGGTGCCTTGCAACATGATCCAGTTTTTTATGGTGCTGGTGGTATATTATACTTTTATGACACTCATTTTACAAGGTTCAAAGCAGGGTTAGTGAATGGTTCCAACTTATAACAACTTTGTGGAATTGTCAACTTTGTTGCTTATGCTTAAATGTGTTGTTAGTACAAATGTATCTCACTTGTAAATCTTTTGTGACTCCTTGCTTTTTATCAACTGGATTAGAAATTTATTTCTTTCTCTATATGATCACATCAAACAAATTGAAACTCAGTTGGTTTTTGTTTCTTATTCTCATGTTTATAGAGAACTTAATATGCAGGATGACTCATTATCAAAGAAGGCTTTGATTTTTTATTCTTCTATTGTTTTTGAGGTGGAAGACAGGGCATATGAGAAGCTTCCAACTATATGAAGGCCTATTAATGCACAATTTCCTTGAATTCGAGTTCTGTTCTAGATTATGCAGTTGTTCATGGAGATCTTGAAGTTATTTCCAACGCATTTTATGCAACTATTCATGGATACTTTGAAGTCATTTCTAGCCCAAGTTTCAAAATTTCAGTTCTGATCTAGCTTAGGCAGATGTTCATGGAGGTTTTCAAATCATTTCCATCTCTGATCTAGTTTTATTTTGAGCCGTGATGATCTCTTTTTGTGGCTTCTAGCCTTTTTTGGTGTATATGGGAACATGTTGTACCTTTCCCTGCTAGGATATGTTATTGACAATATATTATATTCTCCAAGGCATGACTTTCTTAGCTTCTTGAGATGAGTTTGCACTTGGTTAGACTACTTAATGTTGCTATTTTTTATAATATTGGGGCAGTATGCCCTCAGGGCTAGTAGTTGTTTCGGACTTAGTGATTTTTGGTATTCTGAAATGTTTTGATGCCTTGTGAAGGGTAATTTTTGAGTGTGCTTAGCACTTATGAGATGTACTTTCCTTTTCATGATGAAATAGAAATTCTAGTTTTACCTTAGGAAAAAAATCAAGAGGTGAGTGAAATATTGAAATATTCTTCTATAGCTTGCATCTCTTACTTTGATTTTTTCAAGCTGGAAATTGTATTGTATATCAATAGAACTTTTTGCAACGAGTTGTTTTTTCATATGAGAATGTTGAATTGTTTCAAAGCTTGAAGTTTCAAAATCAAATTAGTGTAATTTCCAGCACTTTATTTGTGCATAGTGGGCACCATTTTTTTTCAAGAATCCAATGCCCAATGTAAGACATAAATACTCATACCTATTATTGATTAAAAAGTAAATTGTATTGAGAAAATGAATTATGAAATTTGTAGATTTATTGAAAAATGAATAATCTTTGTATATATGAGTTATATGAAAAATGAAAAATGAATAAATACCCCTAAATTATATGTTTCAAAATTCTCTACCATGTCTCCTAATCATCCACTTTCCAGCTTGGTAGTTTCCACCGCTTGTCCAGGGTTGAGCCCTGGGATTTGACGGAGGACTTGAAAAGCGACCTACAGACGCTTTACGCCCAATCATTCCGGATAAGACAAGTATGTCGCTCCAGAAAATACACCTCCCCACATCTTTGCATTTCTTTCCACAAAGTGATCCAATCCAATCACCACAGAGGCATGGATTTCCTAAAAAGATGATGCAATAATCAATTCTGTCAGATAAAATGCAAAATCCCGCTAAAACCCATAAAGAATACTGAATTTGATCCAAAAATAAATTTTTTGATTATCACCTTTCTGGGGTAAATCTTGTAAATTTCTTTATGATAGGAATATTCCCAGACAAATTGTTATAGGGGATATTTCTGTGAAACAAATGAACCATTTCCAGCATCAATCAGTACAAGGAGTAGAAATATGCAAATTACTTCCTTTGGAATCTTACAATGAAATGAACTTAAAATAAAGGGTGTGATTCAGACGAATTCTTAAGGCTGAAACAATTGGTCAACTGGTATGGCACCTCCCCTGATAAATTGTTCTTATTCAGTATCTTGTATATGATCCATCTCCAGAGTTATTTTCAGGATAATTGTGAACCTATTAAATAGGTTGTATATTATGGATCATTCCAAGGAACTTACAGCGAGACCAAATTCTGTAGCTGTCCAAGTTCTTGAGGAATAAGACTTGATAATCGGTTAGCGGAGAGGTATCTGCATTGAAAAGATATCACACTATGTTACTGTTTTGTTCAAGTGGCCATGGGTATACTAAATAGTGATGTGGAAGGAACAAGACTATAGCACACCTTTGCAAGCTACACAAATCAAGTACAAAAGACTTACATATCCCTGATGCTTCTTAGGTTTTCAAATTCTGCTGGGAGAAAACCACTCGGTTTATTTCCACTCAAGTTCCTTGAATTCACAATCCAATAGAGATCACAAGGATTAATATAACACTAACGTATAAATACTTGGTTTGTTCAAAAAAACACTCTACAGACAAAAGCTTACAATTTTAAAAGATGTTCCAAATCCCCAACAGATCCTGGAATAGGTCCAGAAATATCATTTTTGGAGAGGTCCCTAAACATTCACATCATATCACAGATCAATCAAAATGTATATTCTACCTTTAGAGAAATTATGTTTCTGGATGAAATTTTAACAGGAGCCTTGGAAGCTTAATCGAGACACCAAGAAAAAAGAACTCACAGTGTGTCTAGATTTACAATATATCCCATCTCTACAAGAATTGCTCCCTTGATGTTGTTGGAAGACAGATTTCTATAAAATCCACAACAAAAACTATTAATCAATCTGAATGTGATTCTAATGCAATTAACAGTTCATTATGTCATAGTTTAATCACATTGGCTGTGGCCTACAAACACTTACAAATAAGTTAGGTTGTCAAGTTTACGAAATTCTAGAGGAATAGTTCCATTCAAACGGTTGCCATGCACATTGCTACACAACGAAGCACAAGAGAAGACATGGCCTCAATATTGTTAGACAGATGCTAAGAATATTTCCCACAATTCTCCACTAGACATGAAGATTATAATACTTACAAGTAATTAAGAGAAACACATGAGCTATTGTTCTCTGGGATCGAACCTTCAAGTTGATTTCTGGCAAAATTTTTGTCCCAAAAAAATACAACCTAGTATTTTTAAATACTTGTAGCAAGAATCCACAATAGTCAATGCTTATAGTGTAGTGTATAACTAAATTTGAATATATTTCTACCATTATTGTCCACATTTTCTAGAAAAAAGTATAGACAAAAACTTACAATTAGAACAACTATTCCAATTTCCCCAGCTCGGGTGGAATCTGCCCTGTAAGTTGATTGTCATTTAGCTGCCTGCATATCCATGCAACTGCTCACTACCAATGGGATTTTTCTTATCATTCAAATCTAATTTCTTTTTTCATGGTATACACAACTACAGATGTGATTTAAATCTCTTACAGGTAGCTCATCTTTGTCATGTTCCCCGATTATGGTGGAATAGATCCTGTGAGATTATTACTATGCAAATATCTGAGAAGTACAAAGGAAAGAGCAAGAGAATCAACTTCTTGAAAATTGGAAATAAAATAAAGTACTTAGAGGGTACAATTCAAGCATTAAGTATGCAAGCAACTTACAAATTTCTAGTGTAAGTCAAATTGCCTAGGATGGGAGGAATTGTTCCAATAAGATGATTATCACTCAAATCCCTGTAAGAAATATACCTATGTATCAGTACACCAAAGCATAAACCATAATTATATAATCAAATATTTTCTAGGTATCAAAAAGCATTGATCAATGAAAGAAGGAATATGAATTGATTTTGCATAAGGAATATATTGAGAATATCCAATAACATTATATGTTTTTATTGAGCTAGAATTGCATGCATAAAGAAGGAATATGAATTGATTTTGCATAAGGAATATATTAACAATATCCAATAACATTATATGTTTCTATTGAGTTATAATTGCATGCATTTTAAGGGCAGAGGTTACTTAATAACATTATATGTTTTTATTGAGCTAGAATTGCATGCATTTTAAGGGCAAAGGTTACTTTCAATTAGGTTACAAGAAAATTTTGTTGAAGTTGATACTCAACAAACACTTTACTTACAGAACAACCATAGCCTGCATGAGACCAATTACTTCAGGAATCTTTCCTGTCAACTTGTTTCCTTACAGTGACCTATGGAAACCACTTCAAAATTAGGCTATGGCAACTAAATCAGACAATTTAACGTCATTCGTTGAATAGTACATACCATGAAACTAATTACAATATTTAGACAACCTGCATGATGTCATATCCCTACTTATTTAACAAAAAAATTATGATAGTTATTCTCTTTCACTAAAATAATATACAATAGAGGGAAGATGTATTAGTGATGGTATAAGACAATGGAACACATCTTAGCTCTGGAAATTTTTATACTTACAGAGTAGCCACTTGTAGAAACCCAATGTTAAAAGGGATCTTTCCTGTGATTTGATGTATGACAAGTCCCTGATAAGAACACCAACCCCAATACAACAAGTGCTAAGTATGCAAGAGTCATGCATCAAAACGTATATGTCCATACATTTGTTCATTTATAACTCAGTTAGGAAAATCAGAAAACATACAAATCTCAAAGCTTGTATAGTTTCCGATATTATTGGGAATAGTCCCTGTCAAGTTGTTGCTTCGAACATCACTGCATGACAAATTAAAATATGTAAAGGTCAAAAACATTTCAACTACTGCCAAGAATATTCTATGTTGAATAAGGCATCTAGGTTTGACAACTAAGTGGCTAACTTGAAATGGTTTGGATGAGTTGGGGATTGGGCTTTGTATTACATGTTGTCCAATTTGTATTTTGAAATGGTGTGGATGAGTTGGGGATTGGGCTTTGTATTACATGTTGTCCAGTTTGTATTGAGATTTGGAAAGGACAGACACGCGCAAGCTTGCTTGTAACACACTTTGGCCATGGCCTATCTTTGGAGTTTGTCCTAGTTGAATAGGAAATGTAGAATCATTTAACCCATCTCAGTTTGATAATATTAACCTCAATACTCCAATTTTGGCCATTGGGAAGCTAAGTTGCTAACTAGGAAATGTTTTATTTGTTGGGGTTTGTATTGATCCTGCAATGGGGAAATCTTCCATTTAGTCCAGCCACATATAATATTTTGCAAAAGAGAGTCATTTGAACATTGCTTATAGACTTTCTTTCTAGTCAGTGTGGAAATATTTGGTCATTTTTTTGTGGCTTGACTTTGAATAGAACATCTGGATTGGGACCATATAGAATATAACAAATCGATAGTAACTTTCATATTGGATTGGCCCATTCTACTGATATATTATTTTGATATAGGACTTTATTAGCTATGGAGCTGTCATTATATTGTCTCTCTATTTCGAGAGTAGTCATAGTTTATTCTGGTCCTGTTGTTCCATGTTGTATTGTCATCATAATTAATTGGAATTTTGGCATTTTAGATTTTTGAGCATTAGGGTACCTGATTTGGTTTTGGTGTCCATTTCCTATCCAACATTTTCATCCTTACTTAACTAGAATATTACATTAGCCTTTTGATTTTTACGTCATCTAATTTATTTGGTCGTATGGTAAATCACTGTAAATCAGAGTAAGTTGGTCAGTTACTTGTCAGGGTCTACTTGGACCAATCTAAGTTATGGAACTTTCCAAGTTTTCTGGATGAATTGTAGAAATAGTTTTGTTAAGCCCTTTCTCAACGATATCCTACAACATTTCAGTAATTCTAATATAGTGTGGAAACGACCTTAGGGTAGAATTGACCATACGTTGATGTGTGTAGATCATATTTATCTGGACTTTTTGGGTGGCCGTATTCTGCCATTTTGGAGATACTAGAATGATAAATTGCAAGAACATTCTGTGGCTGTACTTTTTAAATGCAGAATTAAGGGGAAATTGAGGTGACATGACCAACTACCATTGCCTTGTTTTGGCATCACTATCTGCTTCTTTTTATAGATGGTCTAGTTGGACTAGTTTAAACTTTCTAAGGTTTCTGAATGAGTTCAAGCAATAGTTCTACTAAACTATTTCTTCACAATATTTAATAGGATCCCATTAGTTCTAATGTATGTTGGAGAACCTTGGGGGCTTGGTCTAGTTGCCTCTTCTACAATCAAGCTCTTCAATTTTGTTTTTGTATTCTACAACAGTGTTCCATGTGCTATTTTGAGGTTTTGTGTTTGAAACCTCTGATTCAGTTTGTGCGGCTTTACCTGGGCATGAACCCCTTCCTTTGTTTTTCTGATTCCTACAGTTTTCAGATTTCTCATGGACTTTGTCTTCATTATTCTTTTAACTATTTGGAATCCTTCCCTATATGCTACTCATGTATTAGAAACGGTGGTCTTTTTGGCCTCTGTTTGGCATAGTCTTTAAGGACAATTTACCATAAAATGACCTATATTGTGGCAGATCCTACACTTGAAGGTGGTGTTTTCATAATCTAACAATTGATTCCAAAGGGAGCCTTCAAGATGCAAGATAGTTCTGTCTAGTGGACCATTGTTGAGATCAAGTTGATGGTGCAACTTAGTTCTGGTGAACACTTTTGTCTTTCACATTCTTGTTGTAATAAAGTCCTGCAATACTCATTGGACTTTTTGTGCAGCCATTTTAGGTATGAATTTGCTCCTGCTTGGACTTGTACCTATTTTTTGTTACTCTCAACCCTCAAGAAGATTCTCAAAACTAAAGAGGTATGAATTTTCTCCTGCTTGGACTTGTACCTATTTTTTGTTACTCTGAACCCTCAAGAAGATTCTCAAAACTAAAGTCATGAGATATGTACATTCATAGTCTGAGGATGGTTTCCAGCATCTAAATAATTAATTCTTGAATCTAAAACTGTATCTTATTTGTATTGCATTTATTCTTGTGTCTGATATCTGCCTAATACTTCTAGCACTTGTGTTTCATCTCTTCTAGCTCCTACTCTTGTTCTTCATTCCACATTTTCTTGGACCACATCTGGTTTGTGTTTAAGAACTTTGTCGTTGATATTCATGCAATGGTGAGGCTGCGAGATGGGTTGGTTGTTGTGAATGCAATAGAAGAAACAAAACACATAGTGTGGAGAGTGGTTTCAGTGCAGGAGAGAGATTGGAACATTAGTGCCATAAAGTAGTGTTAGTAGCTCATAGAAGGAATTATGCATGGCTATAGTACTTGGAGTACATTGTGGAAGAGGTGTAGAAGAGCCTTGGATTCATGGAGCATCATGGATGAAGGTTTTCAGACAAAGAATAATAGACACCAAATTCGTAATTAATATGTTCTTGAAACATAGTGAACTAGTTGTCAATGAGGAGAGGTTGAGTAAAGAGAGCTAGAACCTTGTAGAGACATTGATCAACCTTGGAAAAGAAAAGCGTTGGAAGAATGGATGTCATTTGATGAAGATAAATGATACTAGAGGAGGAGTCTGCAAGCATTTGGTATGTTAGTTCCTAGTTAAGAACAACAAAAAATATTGATAGATTTTGATTTGGTTTGGTTTCATGATGGAGTATATTGGTCCTCCATGAGTGAATGATTGCATTAGTTTGTTGATTTGTTGTTCCAATTTAGAAATATGACTTGTGGAACTACACCCTCTAGAACTAGGCCCTCTGGAACTATGACTTGTGGAATTGTGACCTGTGGAACTATGACCTATGGAACTATGCCCTCTGGAACTATGACTTGTGGAACTACTCCCTGGGGAACTACGCCCTTTGGAACTATGACCTGTGGAACTACGCCCTCTGGAACTATGCCTCTGGAACTATGACCTTTGGAACTACGCCCTCTAGAACTATGCCCTTTGGAACTACGAACTTTGGAACTAGGCCCTCTAGAAATATGACCCATGGAACAACGCCCTCTAGAACTAGGTCCTCTGGAACTATGACCTGTGGAATTGTGACCTGTCGAACTATGACCTGTGGAACTACGCCCTCTGGAACTATGATCTATGGAACTACGCCCTTTGGAACTATGACCTGTGGAACTACACCCTCTGGAACTATGCCTCTGGAACTATGACCTGTAGAACTACGCCCTCTAGAACTACGCCCTTTGGAACTATGACCTCTGGAACTATGGCCTCTAGAACTATGACCTGTGGAACAATGCCCTCTAGAGCTAGGCCCTTTGGAACTATGACCTATGGAGTTGTGACCCGTGGAACTATGACCTATGGAAATACGCCCTCTGGAACTATGAGCTATGGAACTACGCCCTCTGGAACTATGCCCTTTGGAACTATGACCTGTGGAACTACGACCTATGGAGCTATGGTTCTTGAACTATGACCTATGGAACTATGACCTCTGGAACTATGCCCTCTGGAACTATGCCCTCTAGAACTATGACCTATGGAGCTATGTCCTCTGGTGCTATGACCTCTAGAACTACGCCCTCTGGAGCTATGACCTCTTGAACTACGCCCTCTCGAACTACACCCTCTGGAACTATGACCTATGGAACTAGGCCCTCTGGAAATACGACCTTTGGAACTATGACTTGTGGAACTACACCCTCTAGAAGTATTACCTCTGGAACTGTGACCTCTAGAACTATGCCCTATAGAACTATGACCTGTGAAACTGTGACCTGTGGAGCTATGACCTGTGGAACTATGCCCTCTGGAACTATGACCTGTAGAACTATGCCCTCTGGAGCTATGACCTGTGGAACTACGCACTCTGGAACTACGCCCTTTGGAGCTAAGACCTCTAGAACTGTGACCTGTGGAACTATGCCCTCTGAAACTATGGCCTCTAGAACTATGCCCTCTAGAACTACGCCCTCTGGAACTACGTCCTCTGGAACTATGACCTGTGGAACTATGCCCTGTGGAACTATGACATTATGAACTACGCCCTCTGGAACTATGACCTCTTTAACTACGCCCTCTGGAACTATGACCTTTGGAATTCCAACCTCTAGAACTACACCCTGTAGAACTGTGACCTTTGGAACTTTGTCTTCATTCTTCTTTTAACTATTTGGAATCCTTCCCTATCTGCTACTCAGGTATTAGGAATGATGGTATTTTTGGCCTTTGTTTGGCATAGTCTTTTAGGAAAATTTACCATAAAATGACCTCTATTGTGGCAAATCCTACACTTGAAGGTGGTGTTTTCATAATCTAACAATTGAGTCCAAAGGGAGCCTTCAAGATCCAAGATAGTTTTGTCTAGTGGACCATTGTTGAGATCAAGTTGATGACACAACTTAGTTTTGGTGAACATTTTTGTCTTTTGCATTCTTGCTGTAATAGAGTCCTGCAATACTCATTGGACATTTTGTGCAACCATTTTAGGTCTAAATTTTCTCCTGCTTGGACTTGTACCTGTTTTTGTTACTCTCAACCCTCAAGAAGATTCTCAAAAATAAATTCATGAGATATGTACATTCATAGTTTGAGGATGGTTTCCAACATCTGAATCATTAATTCTTGAATCTGAAACTGTATCTTATTTGTATTGCATTTATTCTTGTGTCTAATATCTTCCTAATACTTCTAAAACTCGTGTTTCATCTCTTCTAGCTCCTACTCTTGTTCTTCATTCCACATTTTCTTAGACCACATCTGGTTTGTGTTTAAGAACTTTGTCATTGATATTCATGCAATGGTGAGGCTGTGAGATGGGTGGGTTGTTGTGAATGCATTAGAAGAAACAAAACACATAGTGTAGAGAGTGGTTTCAGTGCAGGAGAGAGATTGGAACATTAGTGCCATAAAGTAGTGTTAGTGTCTCATAGAAGGAATTATGAATGCCTATATTACTTGGAGTACCTTGTGGAAGAGGTGTAGAAGATCCTTGGATTCATGGAGCATCATGGATGAAGGATTTCAGACAAAGCATAGTAGACACCAATTTCGTAATTAATATATTCTTGAAACATAGTGAACTAGTTGTCAATGAGGAGAGGTTGAGTAAAGAGAGCTAGAACCTTTTAGAGACATTGATCAACCTTGAAAAAGAAAATCATTGGAAAAATGGATGTCATTTGATGAAGATAAATGATACTAGAGGAGGATTCCACAAGAATTTGGTATGTTAGTTCCTGGTTAAGAACAACAAAAAATATTGATAGATTTTGATTTGGTTTGGTTTCATGATGGAGTATATTGGTCCTCCATGAGTGAACGATTGCATTAGTTTTTTGATTTGTTTGTCCAATTTAGAAATATGACCTGTGGAACTATGCCCTCTGGAACTATGACCCGTGGAACTACGCCCTCTAAAACTTGGCCCTCTGAAACTATGACCTATGGAATTGTGATCTCTGGAACTATGACCTGTGGAACTATGCCCTCTGGAACTATGACTTGTGGAACTATGCCCTCTAGAACAACGCCCATTGGAACTATGACCTGTGGAACTACGCCCTCTGGAACTATGGCCTCTGGAACTATGCCCTCTAGAACTACACCCTTTGGAACTATGACCTCTGGAACTACGACCTGTGGAACAACACCCTCTAGAACTAGGCCCTATGGAACTATGACCTGTGGAATTGTGACCTATAGAACTATGACCTATGGAAATATGCCCTCTGGAACTATGACCTATGGAACTACACCCTTTGGAACTATGACCTGTGGAACTACGCCCTCTGGAACTACGCCCTTGGAACTATGACCTATGGAACTATGACCTCTAGAACTATGACCTCTGGAACTACACACTCTGGAACTATGCCCTCTGGAACTATGACCTGTGGAACTACGCCCTCTAGAGCTATGACCTCTAGCACTATGCCCTCTGGAGCTATGACCTCTAGAACTACGCCCTCTCGACCTACACCCTTTGGAACTATGCCCTATGACCTCTGGAACTATTCCCTCTCAAACTACACCCTCTGGAACTATGATATGTGGAACTACGCCCTCCGGAAATATGACTTCTGGAACTATGACCTTTGGAACGTGACTTGTGGAACTACACCCCATGGAACTATGACCTCTGAAACTCTGACCTCTAGAACTACGCCCTGTAGAACTATGACCTGCGGAACTGTGACTTGTGGTTCTATGACCTGTGGAACTTTTCCCTCTGGAACTATGACCTGTGGAACTATGCCCTTTGGAGCTATGACCTGTGGAACTATGCCCTCTGGAACTACGCCCTCTGGAACTAAGACCTCTAGAACTATGCCCTGTAGAACTATGCCTTGTGGAACTATGCCCTCTAGAACTATGACCTGTGGAACTACACCCTTTAGAACTACGCCCTATGGAACTATGACCTGTGGAACTACGCCTTGTGGAACTATGACATTTGGAACTACGCCCTCTGGAACTATGACCTCTGGAACTACGCCCTCTAGAACTATGACCTTTGGAACTCTGACCTCTAGAACTACACCCTGTAGAACTGTGACCTATGGAACTGTGACCTGTGGAACTATGACCTGTGGAACTGTGACATGTGGAACTATGACTTTTGGAACTACACCCTACAAAAATATGACTTGTGGAACTACGCCCTATGGAACTATGACCTGTGGAACTACGCCCTCTTGAACTATGACCTCTGAAACTATGACCTCTGGAACTACACCCTTTGGAACTATGACCTGTGGAACTACGCCCTCTAGAAATACACCTATGGAACTATGACTTGTGGAACTATGACCTCTGGAACTATGCCCTCTGGAACTATGACCTCTAGATCTACGCCCTCTGGAACTATGACCTCTGGAACTACACCCTTTGGAACTATGACCTCTAGAACTACACCCTCTGGAACTATGACCTATGGAACTATGCCCTCTGGAGCTACGCCCTCTGGAACTATGACCTATGGAACTATGCCCTTTGGAACTATGACCCATGGAGCTATGCCCTCTGGAACTATGCCCTCTAAAAATATGCCCTCTAGAAATATGCCCTCTAGAACTATGATCTCTGAAACTATGACCTGTGGAACTGTGACTTATGAAACTACGCCCTTTGGAACTATTACCTCTGGAACTCTGACCTCTAGAACTACGCTTAGTAGAACTATGACCTGTGGAACTATTCCCTCTAGAACTATGACCTCTGGAACTATGACCTCTAGAACTACGCCTCGTGGAACTACGCCCTCTAGAACTATGACTCGTGGAATTGTGACTTTTGGAACTATGACCTATGGAACTATGCCATCTGGAACTATGACCTTTGGAACTATGCCCTCTGGAACTATGACCTGTGGAACTATGCCCTCTGGAACTATGACCTGTGGAACTATGCCCTCTGGAACTACGCCCTCTGGAACTATGACCTGTGGAACTGTGACTTGTGGAACTACTCCCTTTGGAACTATGACCTCTGGAAATATGACCTCTAGAACTATGCCCTGTAGAACTATGACCTGTGGAACTGTGACCTATGGAACTATGACCCGTGGAACTGTGACATGTGGAACTATGACCTGTGGAACTACGCCCTCTAGAACTATGACTTTTGTAACTATTCCCTCTGGAACTATGACCTCTGGAACTATGCCCTCTGGAACTACACCCTATGGAACTATGACCTATGGAACTATGACATGTGGAACTGTGACTTGTGGAACTACGCCCTCTAGAACTCTGACCTCTGGAACTATGCCCTATAGAACTATGACCTATGGAACTGTAACTTGTGGAACTATGATCCGTGGAACTGTGACATGTGGAACTATGACTTGTGGAACTACACCCTCCAGAACTATGACCAGTGGAACTTTGACCCATGGAACTGCGCCCTCTAGAACTATGACCTGTGGAACTATGCCCTCTGGAACTACACCCTTTGGAAATATCACCTCTGGAACTATGACTTATGGAACTTTGACTTGTGGAACTATTCCCTTTGGAACTATGACCTTTGGAACTATGACCTCTAGAACTATGCCCTGTAGAAATATGACCCATGGAACTGTGACCTATGGAACTATGACTTGTGGAAGTACGCCCTCTGGAACTATGACCTGTGGAAGTACGCCCTTTGGAACTATGACCTATGGAACTACACCCTCTGGTACTATGCCCTTTGGAACTATGACCTATGGAACTACGACCTCTAGAACTATGACCTGTGGAACTATGACTTCTAGAGCTATGCCCTCTGGAACTATGACCTCTAGAACTACGCCCTGTAGAACTATGACCTGTAGAACTATGACCTGTGGAACTATGACCTGTGTAACTATGCTCTCTAGAACTATGACCTGTGGAACTATGCCCTCTGGAACTATGCCTTTCCCATGGTGAAAACTGTGACCTATGGAACTACACCCTTTGGAACTATGACTTGTGAATGAAGGAATTGAAGATAAATGAATTAGTGAGCATAAGATATGAATTCACTGACTGGAAAATAAACACATAGCTGCTAAAACTCAGATAAAATAGAGCATTGAATCCAATGAATTCTGTTTAATATTTTTAGAGATCTAGCATCAAAAGAAAGGAATATGGCATAATAAATATTCACATAAGAAAAGATAGAAAAAACAAGGAACATTAACCATAACACAAAAATCCCTGTAAAATAGATGCAACTTCTGGTTTTATTACTGTCAAAATAGTACACTAGCTTCCTAGCTATCACTCTCACATGTCCAACCCTTCTAATGATTTCATCAAGTGTATATATGGAAAATACAAGATATGACACCTCATCGGGTCAAAATTCTATTCAAAACCCATCATAAATGCATTTGATGAATCATCACCTAAAGACTAGGATGGTTGAAACATTTTCCACAATTTATAAAAGAGTTTAGGAGAGCATATCTCACTCATTAATTACAAATTTCCTCATAAAGAGAGGCAAAAACCAACTAAGAAGCCTAAAATATACTTAATAGATCACAAAATCTTGAATTTGCTACCATATTTGCTTGATCATTTCTCAAAACATTGCCATGTCAGATGGGTCACACCAGGAAATAGATGGGTCTCACTAGCTTGCAGAAAAACAAAATATTCAGCAGAAGCGTCACACCGGTTTAGTGTTTTTTTTGGCCAACTTTTAGGAGTCCCTTGTGCACTTTCTTTTCACTCTCTCTTTCACTCTCCAAGAAATTTGTTGAAGGATAGTACCCTAGCCAGATGATTCTTGATGGAAAAGATGGATTTTAAGGTTTGAATAATAAGGACACAGTGATTTTGAAAACAAATTTGAGTGTAATAATGATGTGGGAGTTTCCTCAAAGGTTTGAGGAAGCAAGGTGAAGTATGATGTTAAAACTGTAAGTCTATTTCATGAGCTGAATATGGGGAAGTGAGGAGTTTGTCAATTCTTGCAATGAAAACGTAGAGGAAGGCTAGGGTTTGATGAAATCAGTGGTGAATGAGTAGGGAATGGTAGGAAATGTTAAGTTAGGGCTTCATGGAGGGTAAGTGATAGTGTAAGACAGTAAAGGATAGGCTTCATTCACTAAAACAGTGGAAAATTAAAACTACTAAAAACTTTGCTGGAGAAAACCCTGAGAAGAAAACACTTTATCCTTGATGAAATTGCTTAAGAAGATGGTGTATATTCTCTTATTGTTTGTGGAAGCTTATAAGACTTTGAAAAATCTTTGGAAATTGGAAAAATAAAAAATTTGTCTGGAAACCATGAAGAAACCTTTCCTTTCAGAAAAACTGCAAATTTCACAGAAGGGTCGCATTGTGGGTCGCACGAGGGGTCGGTTCGAGGGTCACACTGTGTCATTACTAATTAGATAGTATAAGACCAATGAAATTGAGAAAAAAATGAAAAAACATGAGCCTACCATTTAGCTTAACCCTTTGACTAGAATGTTCCTATAAAGGTAATCCCGAGTTAATACTCATCTGCTTGAGCTAGTGTTTATAGGTTTCCAAAAAAAAAGTAAAGCTTGGAAAAAAAAACTCTACAGAGATATTGCAAATCCGTGTTTTGTGTTTTTCTTACCTTAATGACACAATATTCTTATCGATTACTTTGCCCTTTGACTACAAATATTCTTATGCTTTCCAAAGTTATACATAAGAAAAACAAAATAATTGTTTATTTATAATATTTAAATTAATTAAAAAAAACATTATATTGGTTAATAGATTAGAACTCTTATTGTCGAGCTCTGACACAATGCAATTTTTTGAATTGCAGATAACCTAAGTTTTGAATTTATTCAAAACTAAATTTAAGTTAACCTAAGTTTTGAATTTATTCATTAATTGTCCCTGACAAACATTTATTATTCCTATGACAAATAGTAATGTTAGAGCTGATAAACATTTATCATTGTTCTCGTTCTGATAAATAGTAATTATCTCGAAGGAATCTTTTGGGATAGGTGTTGATAGTTTTTCTAAAACTATCCCTTCAAAACCACCTTATACCCACCGCCTCACCTCATGTATATAGGAATAGGAATAGGTTTTGCCTCAAACCTATCAACCCAAAACCTGTCAACCAGACCAATACCACTGCCTTTCACATCAATGTATCAACCTCATTGTATCCACCTGTCATCTATTCAACACCTTGTATCTGGAAAAACCTATCACATCTGCAATGGCTATCTTCTTTGTTTTCAAAATTGTTTTCTTCCACGAATTGTTCTTTATTTTGGCTTAATTATTCTTGCATATTTTGTGGAGACTCTTTAATTTCTTCCTCATATGGAGTATATGAGATGCTTATATCCTTTTCTTGGTCTTTGGAATTCTTTCCTTCATTCTCAACAACAAGATTTGATTAAGAAAAGTCTTGTAGTGTTTCATGATATTCTTCTTCTGAATCATTCATTTCATCTTTTTTTGTCCATGTGGGAGAGGGTGGATAGGAAACAACATATGTAATGAAATATTCAATAAACAAATTTCTAGTACATCCCAAATGGTAATGGTTCCAGGTGGCAATGAACTATACCATTCAAGAGTATTACCACATAGAGTTTTCACTTGAATAATCTACGTGTAACATTATCTTTAGTGAGATTGAAAATTTTACATGCACATTGGAATCTAAAAAAATGTTTCTCTGCATCCTCCGAAGCATTACCAAAGAATGTAGAAAATGTTTCCATAGAAATATTGGGCATCTGAAAATTTTCTTCTGGTATATTTAGAGGACCTCTATGTAGTTTCCTTCTTCTTTGGGAAATTGTTCCTCTTGATGCATCTCTTGAAACCATTGAGGGTCTTGATGAAGAATATAAATGAGCATTATGACATGAATGAAATCCTTCATGTTGAGTTTCTCAAATGGAGTTTCCAGGGAGTTCATTCTCCTGAATCTTTGGTGCTTCTTGGTTCTTTTTGAAATGATAAAAAGCGTGAGACATGATTAAACTAAGCAAATTTTTTATTGAATCTTGTTTTTGAAACTTTGAGCCATGGGGATTTAGGTTCTTCAAATTTCTTAAAAACAAATCGGTTCCCAATATTCGTCCAGCTTCAATTCCGACCTTGTTCTTGTGCTCTATGAGCTTGTCTTTCGTCTCTCCAGTCTTATCTTTCCTCTCTCCTATGTCTTCAGAGGATTTCTCTTTCTTCTTCTTGGACCAATGTCTACCAATATCTTTCCAATTCTTCCCTGCTCTCAAATGTTGTTATTACAAAATTATATAGCTGATGAAAAATACTTTGTTGATTATTTAATCCAATTTCTAACTAGGGTTGATCAGCCTAAGGAAAAGTCACGTGTTTTCAAAAGAATGTTAAGCCAGATTTTAAATTTTCAGTTGGTTCCCCAGTATGGTCGCAAAAAATGTTGACGCTTGAATCTGTCAGGATCAAACTGATAACCTCACTCACAAGGATATGAATCCTCCTGTATTTTTAAAGAGGTGGTTCTCCTCTTTGGCTAAAAGATATATCTTTGAATATATTGGATTAGGAGAGTGCTAGGGAAAAAACCCTAAATCTTTATTACTTGAGATTATGAAGTAAAATGGTTCTTCAACAACCTAATACAATATTTATGTGCGGAAAAATTATTTTTTCAATAAGAAAAGATTGAAGGAGGGCTTCAACATTAGAATTAAATTGTGATCAGTATCACAAACATTCTTCTTAATCATATATAAATGCATACATATATTCTTCACAAAAAATAGGAGATAATAATTTGATCATCTCAAATAATTTTAAAAGAGTATTACTATCAATATCAAAATAGAATTTGATAGGTAAATCTCAAATACCCCATACTTAAAACTCAAAGTTACAAGATATAGTCGAAATCAACCCCGGAGCAATTATTTGTGGAGTTTTATTCATGCAAGATTTTATTCATTACAAAATATTTGACA
>ML811122.1:105119-131626 GCA_009831015.1 Picea engelmannii | reverse complement strand
GTGCAAAATTTGTGTCATATATAGATTTTAGTTTAAATGTATGCAATTGACCAAGTTTCCTGTTTTCTATTTCAATTCCATATGAATATGAACATATGTGCTACATGATAAGGGAGGTTAGATTATAATTAGGGTTAGATTTTATATTTGCTAAAAATGCGTAGAGGTCAGAAAATGTGCTGGAAAGAAAACATGATTTACATTCATTTCATATACAATTTTTCTTTTTCTTTAATATTGCAATGTGGAATGCATTGTTGCTTATGTGCAGAGACTTTTGCACATGTATATCCTCACACAACTATCATTGTAATTTATAAAATAATTAATTATTTAATATTATCTATTAATTAGTTATTAATTATTTATTAAGAACAATTTATTAAATAATTAATTATTTAATATTATTTATTAATTAATTATCTAATATTGTAATGCGTTACTGCTTATGTGCAAAGACTTTTGCACATGTATATCACGTACAACTATTGTTTTGTCTGCACCTCCACACATATATATCGCTGCATAGGTATGGTATTATTTATTAATGTGAAATGCACAATATGCAATGTGAAATTTCTTAAATAATTAATTATTTAATATTATTTAATAATTATTTAATATTAAAAAAATGATTATTCATTAATTACTTAATATTAAATAATTATTGATTATTTAATATTGCAATGCACAATGCGCTCGTGTTCAAAGTCTTTTGCACATGTATATCTGGACACAACTATGGCTCTTAATAAATAATTAATAAATAATATTAAAGAATTAATTATTTAACAGATTACAACCATAGTTGTGCGGGGATATGGTTGTGCAAAAGTTTTCGTAGATAAACAGTAGTGCATTACAATATTAAATAATCAATAAGGCATATCCTCGCACAACTATGGTTCCACACATTGCATATGACTCATTATTAATAATAGATTAAGAAATAATTAAATACTTAATAAAGATTTTTTTTTTTTACTCGTATATGCACCATTAACATACATACGTGTGTGCGAGATATGTCTGTGCAAAAGTCTCCGCACATAAGTAGGACCCCATTAAATAATGCACACACGATGCACGGGCATGGAACAACACCTCGGCGGAAATATAGATGTACAAAAGTGTCTGCACATAAGCAACAATCCATTGCAAATTGCAATATTAAATAATTGAATAATAATTAATTAGTTAATATTAAATTTAACTATCAAATAACTAATAACTAATATTTAACAATCCACATACTGGTATGTAACCATAGTTGTGCGGGAATGTACGTGTGCAAAAGTCTTCGCACATAAGGAGAAACGCATTGCCCATTGCGATATTAAATTATTAATAAATAATTAACTATTTAATATTAAATAATTAACATATAATTAATAAATCGTTAATAAATAATACTAAATATTGCGCACATGATGTAAGCACACACAATAATAGTTGTGCGGCAATACAATGTACGAGGTGCAAATCCACGCTGTGTGGGGATACAATGTACGAGTACAAAGCCATGTTGTGAGACGATCACTAGTGGAGAAGTCTCCACACATAGGCAATACAAAAGTCTCTGCACATAAGTCTAAATAATTGAGAAATAATATTAAATAGTTAATAATTAATTAATTATTTAGTAAATTGCACATTGCATACTGTGCATTACACATTAATAAATAATAGCATACCTATGCGATGCTATACATGTGCAGAGGTGCGCACAAGTCATCAAAGCAAAAGCCTTTGCATATAAAATGCATGCATACAAAACCTGTGCAGAGGTGCGGACAAATGTTCAAAGCAAAAGTCTCCACACATATGATGCACTATTAGGTTTAACTCTAGATTGAGCGATTTGCTTTTTTTTTACAAAGTTTTATGCTAATTATTTTTATTTTATTCTAATCATTGTCATCTTTGCATATACAACAATGTTTTTTTTCCTTTATTATATGAATTATCTTTTGGCAAAGACTATTGATTATCTATGCATCTAGCTATACTACGTTTCATTGATCAATATATATTTTCCAGTTGGTAGGCGCTATGCTGCCATGCAACCCTTGTTTATTATGTCTGGTGTGATTCATTTTGTTGATTTCATTGTCCTATCAAATTCAAATTACCAAGTATATATTTATTTATTACAAATTGTTATGTATGCTAAGGATGTGACAACTTTGTCAATTGATTTTATTAGATGTCGCCATTCATAAATATGATGCTTCGGTTGATTCTTAGGTCTATCTTGTGTGAATAGGTAACAATTATTTTTAACAAACTGCTATGCTAAATGTTCTTGCATCAACAATACTAGATGTTTTTACTTGTTTTTTTGTTCACTCTTATCATTCTCCTCTTGCATAAACAATACTGCTATTGTTTTTTTTATTTTATGTATTGTTTAATTATTATATTTTGAAAAAAAATATTCATTGCTTGTGCATTTAACTATTCTAAGTTTCATTCTTCTAACACATAAAATTGTTGCTTGTCATAGACTAGCAATGTAGTACATATACAATATATATGGGTCTAGGGCAGTTGTTGCAATGTGAGTCTCCAATTATTCATTGCAAATACTTCAAGGTTTCCAATGAAAGAAACAAAGGCACCCCGATAAAACAAGCACAACTCGTTGTACAACGCCGCCTATTTTTTCAAGCTCCTCTCGTTTGAGAAGCAACCCTATCCAGGAAAGGGAAACTAGCCATGCAATGGAATGTAGTAAGATAAAGACAGTGTAGTAAAATAAAGACCGTATCCATAAAGTTGGTCTTTTTTTTAATGTATCAAATCTTAGGGTTATCAAGCTATGCATGTATAGTGAAGAGAAACCTTTGTGAACAAGGAGATCTAGTTAATTTAGAACATTGTTAAATTTATCTAGACACAGTGAAGCTGAAAAGCACTAATGGAGTCATGGGAACGATGGTGACAAAGAAAAAGGAGGTAGCTAGGTATTTATATGTACAACGTATAAGGTTATAGTGCAATGGCTAAATAAATTAGGTATTTGACATTAACTGTAGATTATAAAATCACTAAATACCAGTGCAATGTGTACAAATATCTCAAGCACTTGCAAGATTCCAAATTATTTGTAACTTCTTTGGTAACAATGCATATATGCACACTGAGGCACTGCTATATTCCGTGCATCCATATGTCTAGCCATCTCACATTCCGCATATGTGTATTCCCGCAAACACAACATTTATTCTATTTTATAGGAATTGTGCGGAGAAATCAAACAAGTCATTACGCTTCAATCCCACACTTCCTCATCACCGCACTCCTAATATTTTGCATACTTGCAAAATAAAATCTATTTGAGATCCACTAAACCCAGTGGAAGTTTCATTTTAATTGATTACATGTATATGCACATTTACTTTTCATCACAATGCCGACCAAGAGAAGCTACATTATAATTGTTGGTTGTTTATAGTTGCACCAAAGCTGTGCACAATTTGTGCCATATATAGATTTTAGTTTAAATGTCTACAATTTACCAAGTTTCATGTTTGTAATTTCAATTCCATATGAGTATGGACATATGTGCTACACAATAAGACAAATATATGGTTTAAGGAAACAATATAACAACGTGTTTTTTTATTGAAGTTTGATTGGATTTGATTTTGTATATAGGTCAATTAGAACATTGTTCTTAGTATTTGTCTATTCGCTCAATCCAAGTTGCTTAAATCAATTGAAACTAAATGGTTCATTGCATGCCATGCTATTATCGATAGACAAACATTAAAATGCCTAACTTTGTTTTTATGCAAAAACTTTATCACATGTTCTATTCTTTGTTGCACCAAATGAAACAATAAAAAATTATGTTCAAACAAGCATGCCAATATACAGATTCACACCAATACATGTAAGTAGAACAAATGTGATTACGATTTCTTGCACAATCACATTGAGAAATACATTTTTGACACTGATAGTAGAGATGCATATTGCATCTGCAAACTTGTTCCAATTGCAATCTAGCTCTTGTAACAATATATCAATGTTGCAATCTAACATGACCAATAATATCTAAAGATCTTGTCTTCAATTTCCATCAAAATTTTGAGATAATTGAATTGCAAAGAATGCAATAGAACAATACTGCAATACCAATAGTGTCAACGAAATGCATTCAAATCAATGCATATGCTATTCCTGGCATTCAATAACTACACATTCAATATGTATATACATTTTATAAGATATTAGGCACCAATATTTTTGCCAATATAAAAGATAATAACTAGATCAAAGTCATAATATCTGCACAAAAAATTGAAAATAAATAGACAGAATTCATTGCACATGCATGATGACACTGTACTCGTCCAATCTCTACCCCACATGCAACACGACATTGTCTTTGTTCAATGTAAACTTGCCATGTATTTGAAAATCACGTAGCATATAAAATGTTTTGGGTTTCTCTTGCAAATACATTTCATATTTCATTTCTGTTAGGGTAGGAAGTAGTTCCTGTACTATAGGCTCCTTGAAGGTGCATTGCACATTATCATTGTCAATTGTACGTATAACAACACTTAGGCACTGCTTATATACAAAAGGGCATCTCTGATTGAATCTTACACAGTCAAACATTGCATTTTTTTATTATCAAAGTAGATGTGCCTGTAGGAGATTTACAAATTGCACAAATAGGTTCAAATGGAGTTGAATATGCATTTTCTTCTATCATTGTACCCTCGACATGTTCATATAGTACAAATTTTAATAATTTAGAGTTGTTAATATATACTTACAACATTTGTCAACCCAGTTATTTTGTTCAGAACTTTGACTGCTTCTGTTGTAAGTTCTGTTATAAATGTCAATTGTGTTGTGTGAAACACCTTTTCTTTTGCATCTCTCCTCTTGGCTATATTTTTAAATAACAAAATGGAAAATTTCCCTATTTGAAACTTTTGTTCAAATGAAGGGAATAAATTTCCATATGTATCGAACAGTTGCAATTGATGCATAAATGATTGTAGTTGTCATATAGACACACCTAACATATAATAAAATTAAAAAAAACAATTGACAATGGAAAAACATACTGTTGCTTTGCCATCCTCTGTGTTTCCATACTTTATATGCAAACTGTACTGTGATCCAACTTTCCTAACCAGTGTCATGACAACTCCAATAGCGCTGATGTGATACATGTCTTTATTACTCGCAAATTGCTTGATTGTTGTGTCTGGTATGAAATTGTATTCTTTGCACGTTGGAGAGACTATTTCAACAACACTTGATTCACCTATGGATATAACATGATCGCAATCACAATGGTCATAGCCACTTTTTGGTATAATTTTGAAATTTGTAATAGATATTCTAGCTCCGGTAACAATATTTTTCTCATGTCTTTCAATGAGTGTGCAGGAATAGTCAATGTAATTGTCATCATGCCATTTGCATTTTTCATGTTAGCACATAAGATTTTGCATGCTTTATTCGCCTGATCCAAATATGTGTTGTAGAAAACCATCACATCACCAATGAATACTTCCCTAGTTCTGCGACTGTTCCAGTCCTCTATTGACACAATGTTCAAAGTTGCACAACTGCACCATGTAATAGAAATTGCATAAAATAAGCAATATGAAAAACAATTTCAATGCATTTCTTCTCCAACTGAAAAATGCACACTTTTATATACATACCTTTCCAATTGGTCCTACTGTGCATGGATACTTACTCTCCTGTCACTGTCACAGTTGACTCCCCAACATTGATTGCTTCGATTCCAGGTATAACTATGTCGCCTGAACTGAATATAGCAATTTGAAAATTGCATAAGTACCTATTACTATTAGCCAACCATGTCATTGCAACATGCAAACAAAAAATAGCCTGCATGAATTTATCTGTGACTCTATTGTTGGGAGTGTGTCTATGATGCACCAATACTGATACTTCCCTGGCTTTTCCAACTTCTCATGGTTGCAACAACATATATGTGAACGCGTAGAACATATAATATATTCTATACTATTTTTAAATTGATACCTGGACGTTTCCATGAAATGTACTAGCGTGCCTTTGTGTATGTCGTTCTTTTCAAATGGAAAATAATGCAAATTCTGATTATGTTTTGCAACCTAGTGCTTCTTTTCTCGATTCAAAGGCTATCTATTTTAATGCTATACATTTTTTTTCACTTTCTCAATGCATTTCCGATGAATACATTGTCCATTCACATCTGACAGAGGACTGGCACATCTGTGTAATTTCCAAATAGTCTTCAGTCACAATTTTTTCATTTCATGACAAGACATTCAATATGCACACAACTTATAGTTGTGGACACGAAAGTTTGACAAAAAATGGATGCACAACTTACTACCGACATGATAGCAACCGATGCAATATGCAATTTCGATTATACGCAGTACTATGCAATATTGATATATATTACTTGTGTGATTGTTGCAGACATACCTTCTCTTGGAACAATGTTCTTTAGTTTCCTCTCCTGCATTGCTTGTTACTTCTTTCTCTCTTGAAATTTCCATATTGCATTTTCATGTGAAAGAAGTAAACCAAAACCAATGAATACATAGATAAACCCTTATGTCAAAATTGCACAAAATATACAATGTTAAGGGATGGAAAATCAACAACACCTGAATCAAATTAGAAAAACACACGTTTGTAGCTCTTGTTCCATATTTCTTTGTTTGATCTATTGTCATTTTTAACACATGTGTTTGTTTCTATGAAATGCACATCGAACCAGTCAAACAACAATGCAAATCGATGAGAGAAAGATGCAAAGACAATGTAAATTTCTGATTTTTTATTTTCTCTACAACCAGAAAATCTGCTACATCAACTGCTTGCAATGCCCCACACATTTTTTTTTTCGAACATAGAAATAAGAACTTCCTAAATATGTAAACATGATTTTGTTCAATTTACTTTGTTGTCATTCAGAAGATGCTCAAGTAATGACTATGGCATTCCAATGCAACAATCCATGCAACAGTCCACCTAGACAACAAAGACAACAACTACAACGTGAGATATCAACGATGCATATTTTCAACCCGTCAAGGACCACCACTTGTACAAAGAGGACCCCACTAAGACTATGGTCTCCATACCTAACACAGTTACAAGTAGGGAAATGCTAGAGATAACTCAACATTGAAATGGGCCACTACTAAGATGCCATGTGTCCATGGGCCCATGATGACATCAACATGACACCATCCATTTTTTTGCATGTTCTCCTAGACTTTCAAAATGCCAAAACCTTTGGGAAAAATAAGGCAAGGCCAAACAAAGGCATAAGAGAGAATATCAAATGCAAGTGATGGATACGCTGACATCCTGACAAATTAGTTGGAGATTGTACAACACATAACAACACAATTGGCCTAATGTCTCCACACCATCAACAATCATTGAACCACCACCTATAAATGACATAAGATAGTAATCATTATTTGGATGTGCCCAACCACGCATGCCCCATATTTCAATAGATCATGTCAAGTATGGCGAATAATTTTCTCCCGTCAATTGCCTCCAAAGACACGTGTAAATCTTCTACAAAAGGAAACCAAAAGACCAAAGAAAAAAACCAACCTACTACAATCAAGCTTCTAAAAACAGGTTATGTTGATGTCGAGTGTTGCATATTATGATCCATTTGCACTTTCCTTCCCTATGGAAGAATATAACTAGATATCCTGGATACAAACATCGAGAGAGAATGTTAAACATTGCATGAGAGAAGGAATGTCCCTCTTGGTTATCATTCGCTCAGTCTTAAGAGCAGAGGGGTATTCAAGAATCTACCCTAACATGCAGTTGTATCAATTGGCCAACCTGAAGAAACAACTCGAGGCATGAGATTTGAGGAGCTGGTCATTGGTATTCTGCATTGATGAGTGGTGTCTATTGTGCGAGCGAAGGAATGATCTTATTAGTCATCATCAAACCAATCTTAAGAGCAGAGGGGAATTCAAGAATCTACCCTAACATGTAGTTGTATCAATTGGACAACCCGAAGAAACAACTCGAGGTAGGAGATCTGAGGAGCTGGTCATTGGTAATTTGCATTGATGAGTGGTGGGATCTGAGAGGAAGATGTTGGACATTCTTCCAACTAGCATGGGCCCAAACCATTCCATTTTAGAATGGGTTTAGCATTACAGGCACAGGTTTGATTGAACCATCCAAAAAATCTAAATCAGGTCTTAATTGGACGAAGAGAGCACACCTTACGACGACACCAACATGTTAGCTTTAGCAGTAATTTTTTTTTACCCAATGAAATCAGGTAAAATCAGTTGGAAAGTGTGAGCACTTAGAAAATCAGATGCGGTATCAAGAAATTGACAAGCAAATTTAATTTTCAAGAAGTAGTATTGGTCCAGAAGAGTAGTTTCCTCTCAAACAAAAGCATCTATAAATCAACATAAGGAGCTCATTTTTAGGGTCGACACTTTGGGGAATTTAATATTTTCTTATAACCAAAGTTGTTTGATCATGTCCTCGAGCACATACAAACTTTCAAGGTTGCAGGATTTAAGAGATTCATCTCCTACATTATGTTCTAGTCTGTAATCTCTTTTTCTTTGTGCATGTGCTCTTGTAAAATCCATCCCTCTCATATTTTATCTTCTTTTATCAAATCAAAATTAATAAAAGATCGAACAACAAGTTTTATGGCATGTTCAGTGTAACTACGTCTTGTATTGCTTATGATACTGAAGTGATTTCCTCCGAATGTATGACCACTTCTTGTCACTTCTTCATATGTTTAATGATGTCTAGAGGGTACCTCATGGATTTAATTGCCTGAAGATGTTTACTATTTGGTGCATGATTTAATGTTTTGCTACATCTGTTAGGACTATTGAATTCTTAATTGATCAACACATTATTATTTCCATAGACTTTGAGACCCATGTTAACAACCCCTCACATGTTTATCATCTATTTCTTCTAATTCTCCATTTCCTTCACTCTTTAAATCAAATTGTTTGAAACACTTGTGGACAAATGGCTCTTCAGGTTAAAAGTTTTGATGTTTGGATTGAGACTGTTTGAAGACCGACAGTTCTTTAAGAGACATAGAAAAACTTAAGAGAGAGAGAGAAGCTTACCCAAAATTTTTCATATGGTACCCTACTGTAAGAATGGCGCTAAGATTCATTGTGAATCTTATCTCCCTAGATGCCTCAACATCGTTCCATTGACAACCTGGAACATCTTGAGGGATAACACAACTCTTCTAGATATCCCCTTGATTTTTTATTTGGTTTGACAATTATTTTTGAAATAGGCACATCTCAAGGGATGGTTGATTTTTATTTGGTTCAACAATTAGTTTAAAATTAGGCACGTCTCGAGGGATATTTGACAGTTTGTTTAAAAAAATTGCATACATTAAAGATAAATAAGTAATAGGGTTTCTCATGCAATGCCTCCATGATGCCCAACCAAGAATTTACTTAATCAAATCAAGGAAAAAATAGTCCAGGATAATATCTCTTTGAAGATACTGAACTGAAATACTCAAAAAATTATGACAACTGGAACAATAACCAATACACGAGAATAATAATTCTTTAAATCTGCTTACACTACTGTACAAATCTAAAAACTTAACAGCTAAGCTATTGATTCTCGCTTTGTAATTTGATATGTAACTTTATTTTCAATTTTTAGATTCTAGGTTATGAAATTTAGGAACGTGTAGTCCGCACTCTGCACCTCTGCACAAGAATATCCCCACACATGTATACTCTTGACAAAACCAAGTTATGAATTCCGCACCTCCACACATGTATATCCTCCAGACATGTATATAAGTTCAGATGATAAAAGATGCAGGAATACAATCCCCATAAATACATACTATGGCTCCTTGGGATTTTCATTGGAAAGTGTATAGTTTGAGTTGCTTATGGAGAAAGTCTTGTAGGAATATCAAATAGAATCCTTGAATGAACGATACATTATGACAAATCCAGACATGCTCCTTTTCTTTCAATGGATAAGATATATGTGTATTATTTTTGACCGACATTTCATTTTATACCAGAAATTGTATAAGCTCAATAATTATTTAAAACGACTCAATGTGAACAAGCCATGTAACTATTCCATAAATCCCCTGGTTGATTTTTTATTTGGTTTGACACCCAATTTAAAATTAGGGACGTCTCGAGGGATATTTGATAATTTGTTTAAAATTATCCACGTCTCGAGGGATATTTGATAATTTGTTTAAAATTATCCACATCTCGAGGGATATTTGACAGTTTGTTTGACATACATGCATACATTAAAGATAAATAAATAATAGTCTTTCTCTTGCAATGCCTCCTCCATGCCCAACCAAGAATTTACTTAATCAAATCGAGGACAAAACAATCCAAGATAATATCTCTTTGAAGATAATGGAGTAAGATGGTAAAAAACTTATGACAACCATAACGATAACCAATACACTGGAATAATAATTCTTAGTATTTGCCTACACTATTGTACACATATGAACACTTAGCAACTAAGCTAACGATGCTCGCTTAATAATTTGATAAGTAACTTTATTTTTATTTTTTAGATTTTAGGTTATGAAATTTAAGAACATATGTTCTGCACTCTGCACCTCCCCAACTTCACATAGGTATATCCGCTGCACAAAAACACTTAGTATAATAGTTATCAATGTTATCAATGGATAAAATCTGAAGACAATGTGCATAGCTTACGCACCTCCACACATGTGTATTGCCCACACAACAACACTTAGTCTAATAGTTATCAATGTTATAAATGCATAACAATATTCCATTATTGATGACATTGATAACTATTTGAATTGTGGAGTTGTCAGAATGTATTTTCCTATTTAGATTCGATTTTAATAAATTTAACTTAATATTAAAGAAAAATTAACTAATTTAAGAATGCCAGAGAATTGTCAACAGAAGAAATGTCCATTCTGTGACACAAAAACAAAGTGCACAAAGCACCAAAGAAATAACTATGCGATGTGCACAATCACGGATGAGGAACTATTTGAAATTGCAACTACAAAAGTGTCACCATGCGGGATGATGATCTGTGCCGATTCCTTGCAGAAGGATAAAAAACACAACATCTTAACTATACTAAGTATAAGTGTGCAAAATGCACAAGCATTCAAAATAATCTGATCGAATGCTTGCTCTATTATCAGTCCCTGTGTTGGTCCTCCACATCTATGCAATCCAGATAGTTATACTTGGTCTACTTATCACCGTGGATCTTTAATCCCTTTGTATCTTAAAAATAGACTGACATAATGCCTTCTCCTTCCTTCTAAATCATAGCAAATGAATTTACTATAAATAAGTGATCTATCTTGCAAATTACTTAGTCCACACTCCACACAGGTATAGCCCCGCGAAAGAACTAATAAAATCTGAAGACAATGTGCATATCCTCGTCACCTCTGCACATGTAAATCATAGCAAATGAATTCACTATAAATCAATGATCTATATTGAAAATTACTTAGTCCACACTTCACACCTCCACACACATGTAGCCCTGCGGAAGGACTAATAAAATTTGAGACAATGTGCATAGCATTTTCACCTCCGCAAAGGTATATCTCCCACCCAAAAACACTTACTCTAATAGTTATCAATGTTATCAATACATAAAAATATTCTATTATTGATAATATTGATAACTATTTGAATTGTGGAGTTCTGCGAATGTGTTTTCCTATTTATATTCAATCTTAATAAATTTAACTTAATATTAAAGAAAAAGAAAATAATTTAAGAACACCAGAGAATTTCCAACAGACCAAATGTCCACGACATGATAAAAAACTAAACTTCACAAAGCACTAAAGACATATCTATGCGATGCGCACAATCACATATGCAAAACTATTCAAAATCACAGTTGCAAAAGTGTCTCCATGCGGGACGTTCACCTGTATCGGTTCCTCGTAGAAGGATAAAAACCACAACATATTAACTACATTAAGTATAAGTGTGCATGCTGCATAGGGATTCAAATTAGCCTGACCGAATGATTTCTCTACTATCCGTCCCTGTATTGGTCCTTTGCAGCTATGCAGTCCATATAACTATACTTGGTCTACTTCACACTATGTATCTCTAAGCCCCATGTATCTTCAAAATAGACTGACATAATTCC
This sequence comes from Picea engelmannii, assembly GCA_009831015.1. NCBI lineage: Eukaryota > Viridiplantae > Streptophyta > Pinopsida > Pinales > Pinaceae > Picea > Picea engelmannii. The sequence continues at coordinate 119,410 of ML811122.1, read as the reverse complement.
TGCTCTTTCCTTCTAAATCATAGCAAATGAATTTACTATAAATTAATGATATATCTTGCAAATTACTTTGCTCATCAAAATCAATGATGTGGAACCATTTGAAATGTGGAAGTGCGAAAGTACAATAATGTGTGAGGACAAAGTGTGCCATTTCTCCACACAAAGCCTAAGGATAGACAACCCCATGTAGACCGAGAATAGATACACGAAAAAGCTAAAACACAAGCAATATGAAACATCCATACAAGCATTGGAACAATGGATTGCTTGCACGAGGATATAAAATAGTCTGTGCGATTGCTTCATAAAATGAAATAAGAATCGCTTCAAATTATCCTCACAAGAATTGAAAACATACCCAATGTTCATTGTCCCAGGAAAAAACCTTGTACAAACAAAAGAAAATACAACCATGCCAGATGCCAACAAATTGTCAAAGCAAACCCTAACTCGCTTAAATCATATCCGATAAAAAAAGAAAAAAGAAAAAGACAATAGCCAACCATTTTGACCAGCAACACAACATAGCTAATTGCACTACACTCAAAGGTATTTCCCTGTACACATTTCACTATTTTCCATCCACGCAGTTACTATAGGCACATGAACACGATCCAGTAAAACACTAGAACAAACTCCAAAAAAACACATCACTTGCATTATGCATCAAGCATATACTATTAGACAATAAGAGCACAACCTAATTGCATAGATGCAACAAACATAACTGAATATTCATATTTTCAAACACAAAATAACAACCAATTTCTAATCTTCCTTGCCATATAACATCCAATGCACAAGATTTCATATTCTCTGACATAGATTTGCAAAATCCCAACACCACAACTCATGCAACTCCCAACACACAACACTTGAACATTGTCAACACCTTCGTTTTTCTGAACTCTTTTCTTTCATGTCATTCTTTAATTGTCTCCCACCCTCTCACTTTTTTCTGCAAGAAATCTTGACCCGCTTAATTCCCCTTCGCAAATAAAACAAAACAACAATCAACCATTTCAACCAACGACATAGCATAACTAACTACACCACGCAAAATAACAATAAGTTTTTAATCTTCCTAGATATATAACACCCAGTACACAATATTTCTTACGCTCTGACATAGATTTGGAAAAGTCCAACACCACAACTCCTGCAACTTGCAACTTGCAACACACCTTTTTCACCAACCTTTAATTGTCTTCGGCCTGCACACTCTTTGCAACAAACCTTGGCCCACTTAAATCTCCCCTGCCAAAAAAAAATCAACAACCAACCATTTCAACTAGAAACACAGTACAACTAATTGCATTATGCATTAGACAACAAGCACACAACCTAATTGCATCTGCATAACAAACATAACTGAATATTCATATCCGCAAACACAAAATAAGAACCAATTTCTAATCTTCCTTACCATATAACATCCAATGCATAAGATTTCTTACCCTATGACATAGATTTGCAGAAGCCCAACACCACAACTCATGCAACTCCCAACACACAACACTTGAACATTGTCAATACCTTCATATTTATGAACCCCTTTCTTTCCTTTCAATCTTTAATTGTCTCTGCCATCACACTTTTCTGCAAGAAACTCTGGCCCACTTAAACCACCTCTGTAAAGAAAATAAAACAACAATCAACCATTTCAACTAGCAACATAGTAGAACTAACTGCACCACACAGAATAACAATCAGTTTCTAATCTTCCTAGCAATATAGCACACAATGTACACGATTTCTCACCATTTGACATAGATTTGCAAAAGTCCAATACCAAAACTCTTGTAACTCACAACACACAACACACCTTTTTCACCTGTCAGCCTTTAATTGTGTTTCATCCTGCACACTCCCTGCAACAAACCCTTGAATGCTTAAATCCCCCTTGCAAAAAACAAAACAAAACAATAACTAGGAATTTCAACCAACGACACAACAAAACTAACTGCACTACGCATGAACAAAATCAACCACTGTATGTATCCAACCAAGTTGGATAAAAGCAAGATAGTAGATGCACACCATTTCTTACCCCACTTCCAAAGAACCTCGTCTTTCTCGCTCGTAGCACATTATATCACGTTAACACGCAAAAAACTCAACAATAATTACTTTGAACAAAAAACCTATTTAAAACTTGTTGCAATCAATAAAAGACCCCACACAAAATCATCCCATATAGTACACATAAATTTATTTATATTTATTAAAATCTATCTACACATTGTATGATAGTATATACATTTTCATATTCTCCATTCCACAACTGACACAGTTGCAAGCTATTGGAACCGATATCCTTTTAGAACTTTGATACTAGTACCTGCACCCCTCCCAACCATGCGTTACATCTCCACAAATAAATCGCTTATTAAATTTCCACCACCGACCCGAAAATAGGATGTTGTTTTGAACAATCAATCAGAAGCCAACAAAAAAAATTGAATCGCTTGCAACAAAGTTCAACTGTCCAAAAAAGTGATATATTTTTGGTCAACACAAAATCGGTAGCACACTAGATCACGTTAACACAGAAAGAACTCAACAACAATTGCTTTGAACAAAAAACTTAATTAAAAATCGTTGCAATCCATACAATCCCCCACACAAAATCATCGCATACAATACACATCATTTTTTTTTTTTATATTTATTAAAATCTGTCTAGACATTGTATGATAGTAAATACAATTGCATATTTTCCATTCAACAGCTGACACAACGACAAGCTTCAGGAACCGACACCCTCTCAGAACTTTGACACTAGTACCTGCACCCCTCCCAAGCATGCGTTACAACTCCACAATTAAATCTCTTATTTAATTCTCGCCGTCGGCCCGACAATAAGATGTTGTTTTGAACGATCAATCATAAATCAACAAAAAAAAATTGAATCACTTGCAACAAAGTTCAACTATGAAAAAAAGCGATAGATTTTTGATCAACGCAAAAACTAATTGGTAATCAATACAAAATCGATTGTTATAATCCCAAGCCTTCTAAAGTGACTAATAATAAATGAAAACATATTTATATATTTTAACATTTGATTTTTTAATATCAACAAGTATATTCACAAAATTAAAATATTATTATATGAAAAAAAAATCCTCTTTTGCTATATTATTATTATAATAGTTGTAAAGCTTTCATATATTTTTAAATAATAAATTGAAGCATGTTTATATATTTTAACATTTAATTTTTTAATATCAACAAACATATTCACGAAATTAAGATATTATTACATGGAAAAAAATCCTCTTTTTCTATATTATTATTGTAATCACTCTAAAGCAATCATACATGTGACAATTCACTATAGTCTTAATGTAGTATTTAATATGCTTTTAAATAATAAATGAAATCTTAATGTAGTATTTAATATGTTTTTTATAGTCTTAATGTAGTATTTAATATGTTTTTAAATAATAAATGAATGCGTGTTTATATATTTTTATATTTAATGTTTTAATATCAACTAATCTATTCATAAAAGTAAAATATTGTTATATGGAAAAAAAGTCTTTTTTTCTATATTATTAGTCCATGTCAAAGTATGATTAGTAATGAGTTTTTCATGAATCCATATTAGTTTGCTATTAATATAAAATTATGATATTTTTATAAAGTTAAACATTGTAATATTATTTTTTTTTATTTAAAAAAAAATAAAACCATTTTTTTTAAATTGCTATTGGTAAATAACTTGAACTCTCATTGCAAAGGTGTCGACGAACATTTAAGTCACGAGTATGACAAATGCAAGGACAAGTTTTTGCAGTTATATGTGAGGCATTCCGACGAAATCTCCCACATAAACGTGAAGCAAATATAACATGTCTTACATTTAACCGGCAACAACACTTTCCACAACTCCGTGTTGAAGGATCTGATGATGCTTGAAAATCAACTACGTCTATTTCTATTGCAAAAAATTCTGTAGTTGCAGATGGGGTCTAAAGACATGGCAACAAAGAAGCTCTACACGTTGCTAAGGCTTGTGTGTGAGGAATAATCTCCATTCTACTCCAAGTTGCAGGACGTTTCAGAGCTGAATATAAACTAGAGAGACTGGAGGTGTTGTACTATGCTATTGTCCCCAATGTTTCTAACAATCAAAGTTCAAATCCAAATGATGAGGAAGAAAATGACACGTCCGATACAACGAACATGTCAACTGTTACAAAAGACGTCAGTCTACCGTGAAAAACTCTCTCCGCTATCAATTTCTCAAGGAGTTGTTGGAACGAAGGTCCATGTGATTTGCAAAGTTTCTCTTACCTCTTCTTTCTATTCTTCGTAACTTATTAATTTTGACAATGCTTAAGAGACACTACTTAGTGCAGGTAGGACTACGCTGTCATACAACACTTGTTAATGTAATTATTGTAAAAACAATTTGCTATAATCTTAATGTAGTATTTAATATGTTTTTAAATATTAAATGAAAACATGTTTATGATATGCATATTTTTTATCCTTTCAAGATTTTTAAAATATTGTGATAGTAAATTAGTTATGTTAGTGTTGAATTATTTGATAATATACAAAAGAAGAGGTCACTTTATAGAATAATAATAATAATAATAATAATAATCTAATTTTAAGGTCATGACTAAGCTATGTAAGAGACCCCCTTCTTTGTGGGAGAATAGACCCCTCCCTAGCTAAAGTCTACGGAGATGTACACAATCACAATCTACCCCCTCTAGATTTGAACATGTCCTCCTGGGAGGAAACAAATGTTCTTAAACATTAGGCTATATATAAATATTATTATATCCAAATTTAAGAAGAAATTGTGGTGAGATAAAAAGTTAGAGGATAAAAGAAAATCAAAATACTATAAAGAGGTGATCAAACCTAATTTAAAAGATTTAAAGTACTTTTATGTCGTGACTAGCTTAAAAAATGAAAATAAACATTGCTAAAATAAAAAAACAAACTCTCAAGAGCTCCATAATGAAACATGACATTGGGCAATTCTTAAAACATCGTGGGTAGAAAGAATTTGTCATATTTATGACAAGAAAGTTGAAGATGAAAAACTCTTTCTCTTAGAATATCTTGGGTACACTCACATTAAATCACAGTTTCAACATATTTGTTACAATACTAACCTTCCTAACATCAAACTGTGGTGATTTAAGAGCGCTTCTCTTAAATCTTTTCAAACACTGAAATCAAATTCTAAAGCAAACCAAGTAATTCATTACCTTTCTTAAGGCTTTTTAAAAATTTGACTTTAATCTTAATAGATGTTAACCACCACCAGCATCATCGTGTTTTTTTTTTAAAATTAAAAAATAATATATTAAAATAATTTAAACTTAAATATTTATTTATTTATTTATTTACATAATATTAAATATTAAATAAAAGTTAAATTATTTTGTTTATATACATTAATATTAAACAAAAGTTAAATTATTTTGTTTATTTACATTAATATTTAAAGTTAAATTATTTTGTTTATATACATTAATATTAAACAAAAGTTAAATTATTTTGTTTATTTACATTAATATTTAAAGTTAAATTATTTTGATTTCACATTGATTAGTTAAATTATTTTGATTTCACATTAATTATTATATTTTTTTATTATGTACGAAATAATAAATTTCAATAAAGGAGCGGAGAGAAATAACCTTTAACTCTAATCCAAAAATAAAGGATGATGTTGTTTTAAAGAAAGGAAAATGTTATTGGTTCAAGGACTTTCACATTTTACTAGATTTTTTATTCATAATTTCTTTCAAGATTTGATGCATTTGCACTTAATTTCTTCGTTAACAATAATAGTTGTGACAATTTTTTCTTTTCATTAAATTCAATTTGTTATTAGAGTTTTTATTCAACCTGTATTTATCCTCCTCAACTAGTTTCACTACCTCTTCAACTGGTGTAGCTTTGTCATTAGGCATGGTTGGTGTTTCCTTTAAGATGTGGTGAAAATATGATTTCATAGCACATCTCAGCCCCCAAAACTTCATATGGCCTAATAATCTCCTACTTTAACCATTTATATTATTAAGGATGTTATAGATCAAGAAGTTTTTTACAAAAACAATGGTCTTATTTGCAGCTCTAATTTCCTTTGGTCAAGATTATATAATGTACACAAATGGATCTCATGTGTTTGGAAGTCGAATCTCAAAGAGAAAACTTTTATCTATCCATGTGCTAAAAGTTTCTTCAATGTATAGTTTAATCTTGTAGAGGACCGATCATATATTTGAAAAATCAATTAAAAATTGAGATCAATCGAAACTCTAATTTTCTTAAGTAGTCAACTTTCAATAATAATAAAAAAACTACCTAATTACATTGATTCTCTCCAGAATTGATGTTATTTTAATGAGAAATAAATAATTAATAGAATCATAAAGAATATTAAACTTAGTGGTAAATTAACCAAAACTTATTTTTAATAAATAATGATCTTACATATTATTTAAAAATTCTCTTATTTAAAAGTCCTCAAAATAACATATCTTAAGACTGATGACTTTCTTATTTTAGTCTTTTTAATAGATAATTTTCTTAATTTCAATCTTAATTTAAAAAAATAACCAAAGACAAAAGTAACACGATTGTTTATTTCCCGTTGTCACGTCCCCACATGATGTCTGCTCAAATCTTACGATCGTGCACCTGCTGAGGGCGTGTGGAACCACGACAACTCTCACTTTGTTGCTTGGAAACACCAAGGATACTTCATCCAGACTATGCCTCTTCACCTAGAGCATACATACTTTGTTCTAGGCTACGAGTGAGTCACACTCCTACTCTAGTGCAACTCACTTGTATACTTAGACAATTTGTTAACAAATTGACACTTAATCATTTAAGCATACATCCATGAACATGAGAAACAAAAAGAACACTTGCAAAACAAACAATAGACACACAAATATAGTGCGGGTGACACAAGAGATGCCTAACACCCGACTGAGTCTTATTATTGAGAAACAATTACAGTATGAGTGCTACCAACTCAGTTTACAACTTGGGCAGAGTCACACGACTTGCCTCACCTTACCAAGACACTCATACACATATTCATCACACCAAGACTTGTCCATCACAACAAGTTTCACAAACTTTGCAGCGCGCGCTAGACGTGCACCCACCACTGACTCACGGTATCTTTGTGTCGCAAGACTTCACAGACCTTCATTTCTGTCTCATAACATGCCTCACCTAGACCTATGACAAGATTTCCCCAAAATCCAAAGTTTCCATGCCTTCTAGAATCAATCAATGAAGGTTGTCTCAACTCTGTCGACATAATCACATCAAGGCAACACAAGTCCTCCCATGTGGAGCAACTTGGATCCTTAAGGGAGCTCGTCCCTCCTCGTCTGAATTTTCCTCAGAACCTTGGTGTTGATCTTGTCCTCTTCACCCCGCCTTCTTGGTTGTGCACCTTGTAATATTATATGGACTCCAAACATCACCTCACAAACTATCGCGTCCTTTCGGTGTGTCATGCCCCTTTGCGGACTAGCACGCCTAAATGAACCAAGGAACCCCTTTGCGTATCGATGCACCCAAATAAACCCATGTGCTCATTCAACCTTCACATCTCTTGGGACCAACGCACCCCGATATCGGGTTCACTACTCGTTTCGACACGCCCCAACCTCATTGGTGCGCCCCTACCTTGTGTGCACCTTACCGAGCCGACTCATCTTCTAGGCCTACGTGCCCCTTCTCTTGGTCTCTTTCACCCCATGCTTTGCCTCGTGCTTGAGAAAGCCCCTTGGCATGTTTTCTTACCCAAGGCACCCACTTTCCCAACTTGTGTGACCCTTAGGTGTTGGAGCAACCCCAAATTCATCTCCTTGAGGACTTGGGTGAGGGTGCCCATGCCCCTCTAGCTGAGGACCTTACATCCTCCCCCACCTCAATTCATTTCCATCCTTAACAACATCCAAAAAATATGTGATCTCCAAGTCTTCTCGAACTCATACCTCCATCCACAACTATACCTGCTAGAAACCCCTAATCTCATGCCACTAGAAACCCCAAATTTTTTCCAAAGTGGAAACCCTAAGTTCCCCTATGAAATGGTAACCCCAAGTTTCCAAATCACACTACAACAATTCACAACTTTGTGCAACTAGCCACACTACTCTCTGCCCAAATTTTTGTGCGACCAATCTGTTTGCTACGATGGAAGGACATCTCCTCCCCAACTCTGTCCACAATGTCCACGCTGCCACTGTACTATTGCGAAGATCACTCTCCATTCTGTTGCTGCTGCTGCCTCAAATATTGTTGCAACCTTAATCAAAACTTCAAAAATGTCTAAGTGTTGAACTCTTGTGAACTTACTGTTGCGTCTACACTTCAACTAGCTCTGCCATGTCTCCGTACACTACACACCTAAAACCTTGTACTTGTTAGGTAGCTAGTCCAACCATCATGTCTAGTTCTTGAGATGTGTATCACCATGCCCAAACTTAGTCTTTTCTTTTCACATCTCTGCCACTCCCTCCAAATCCAAAGACCAAGGTAAGTATCCACCTTTGCCTCACTGCTACCACATCTGATCTTCATCAAGGAGATCTTTGTAATGTCCAAGTGTTGTACTTCGAACCTACTAGCGTGTCCATACTTCGACCTCTTCAACATGTTCCCGCGCACTAACTCTCCAAGTGTTGAACTATCATGCTCGTCCCTTGAGAATGCAAAACATACCCAAATCTTGGTCACTTCCTTCCACAATTCATCCCATCCACACAACATCCTCAGATCAAGGCAAGGTCACCTCTCACTTTGCTGCATTGTTAAGTCACTCCAAAAGAAAGTCATCCGCGACAAATTGAATCCACTATCCAGCTCCTAGCGTAGTTAGTCAATCTGTTGCAAGTCACACTGTCTGTGCCACATCTAAGTCTGGGAAGAGTCAAAGGATCACCATGCATTGCACATCTAACCAAATCCACCCTTGCGACTCAAATTGCGATTAAGTCCACAAGTTTGGCTTCCTTGGCTGAATTCTCCCCATTCTCTTCATCCACATATTTAGATATGAAACATCCCATCTACTCCAAGAGATGCACATCCATACTACCTTTTCCCCATTACTTCACCACCCATCCATGCTACTGTGTCTACCTCTCTATTCCTTGGAATGGTTAGGCTTCACCCTCAACCATGTTGCCCCAAAGCAAGAGGAACACCCATGTCCAACTAATCTCTTCATGCTACAATCTACATGTCTGAATAATTATCCAAACCAAGGAAAGTCCTCAACTCACCTCCTTCCATCGAGTCACCCCTCTAGAACTCAACATCTGCGATGAATGTGGCCAACATGCCCACAATCCTCAAACTTCCTAGCAAACTGTCCAAAGTGCTCCAAGCAAAATAAGTCACCTCATATAAATTTCATGCCTTAGCACATCTAAGCTAATACTTCTGCCAACATCAACCGACGACCCACTCAATATATTTCAGTCATCGCACAATCATCCACAATTCACCAAGGTATGCTCTGCCTCATCCAATGTCCCATACCAAAGGCGAGCGAACGACACCTAAGACACTTGGTCTACGTTCTGCCCATTCAGGTTGACTGTCAACAATTTCTTGGTTGACTTCTTTGCTGACTCCATCAATTGCTTAGAACAAAACTACCTTGCACCTCTTCCAGGGTCTTATACTTTGGCATTTTTGTCGTGACTTGTCAACTCATCGCATAACTCAACAATTATGTCTAAGGTACCAAAGAACCAAGGCGCCTAATCTATCCTCTCAAATTTGGCACGTTCTCGGCCTCGCTTCATGTTCCACCACAACAAGTCCTCCAATGTACCTCATCAAAGATTTAGGAAACTCTTCAAGTCACCTCCACAAATGTACCCAAAGCTTCCTAAGTCCACCATTGGACTTGTCCAAGCTAGTTGCCACAAGTTGTCTGTACATTCTCCCAAGTCAAGGTGTCCCAATTGCTACACGACTTATTTGAATTATGCACTACTTGAGCCACCCTCATTTCTTCTGGTTTCACTGTAGAAACAAATTTCACTTGAACCACCAAGTCACCCAACATCCCTTCAAATAATTCATTGCAAATCTTAGGAAATGTAAGGAATCAAAACCAACCATATCTTTTCCAATGACATTCTTGGCTGCACCCATGGTTTAAGTCTATTAACTGGGGCCTGCACTTTCCCAAGCCATCGACTCTTCGCATGAACTCCCCTCAATCATCGTCCACAACTCCATAAAACTGCATAGCATCTTCGCTACAATACAAGGCTGAGTCCATCCATCCACTTCAGAAATACATCTAAGTCCCAAACTTCCATGTAATCAACCAAACTCATTTCCAATGTCTTTCCATCTCCACACCTTGACTTCTTTTGCTTCAAGACACCATACACACTCTGCCCAACTGCTAAGCCATACTAATGCTAACTTAATATGATAACACTACGAAAAAACTACCTCATTTGAAGGATGCAATCAACCCACTCATCCAACAACCTAGCTCGACTCAATTTCTAGTCTCGATGATGCACAACATGAAGATGTCATGATGAAAATGTGCCCAACCAAATGCCTTATTGTTTAAGTTGCTCTAGGTCACATCAAGTTTCCCAACTCAACCAAGTTCTTCATCTCATTGCATGACCACTTGCCCTGTCCTGATTTTGCACAAAGGTTCGTCCACTTTATCACAACTTAGAACTGCTTCACTTTACGATCATTTATGCGATCACCCTCTATGATCAGTTCTGCGATCACTGCTGTGATTAATGGAAGCATGAGACTAGATATATATAAAATATATATTTAATATTTAATATTTAATATTTAATATTTAATATTTAATGTTTAATATTTATTATTCGATGTCTTATTCAATGTACAACAACATGTTTAAATACACATAAATGAGTAGAGTCATGTCTTTTTGTCTAAAAAGACGTGACATTACATTAAAAGTATAATTATTACATTAATGATTTAATTAGTAATTAATGAGCATTGTAATATACGTAAGGTATATTACAAGTCATCCCTCCTTGAAGCATAAGCAAGGACAAATGTTTGGATCTAAACTCCTTATTCCTATTACAACGCCATTTCCAATGACAAATATGACCTTGTGCCTCCATTGCCAACAAGCTTGAAATTTGGACAATCAACTTGTGGATCGACAAAAGCTATGATCAAATCTCTGGGCTGTTGAATGGGAATGGAGCTGAAACATACGCTCACTTGGACACACCGAGATGATATAATTATGTCTTTGCTACAAATTTTCTCCAATTTCTTGATAACAACTTCTTTGCCATTGGATGTATTGGTCGCCAAGCACACCAACGTGAATGACCCCGACCCCAAAACACCAAGAAGATCATACTCCTCATATGTCTCAAATATTGAGTAAAATGATGGCTTTTTCGTGCTTTCATAATCGACGTACAATCTATATATTCTGTTGTCAACACTCACAGATTGCCAAGGATTCTTTTGACTATTTTTATTCTCTTGTTCTCTTTTTTCAAATTCTTGCTTGAGCTCCAAGGCTAACGCATCATAAAAGTCACGCGGTCCAGCTCATCATGGCACCACTCTTTGCACAACTTCTCCTTCAAATTTCCGATTGAAATAGTCAATGAGATCCAATGCATTTAGAGGAAATCCCCCTGAAAAAGTTAAAAACATTGCTCTTTCTTGACCTGGAATTGTAGCTAAATTCAAAAGAGTTTGATCATTTAGATATAAATCATGACGTTGTTTCAATTTTCCACTAAAGGTCCTATGAACACTATTTAAATCCTCACTAACACTATTACTCCTAAAATTTGGCAATGGTTGTGTTTCCACCACTTGGTTTCCCATGCCCATTGTACTTCTCCCATACTTTTCAATGTGCATACATAGATTTGATAGCTTCCACGTAGGCAACATACCCGGTATGTTAGAGGTGGACGTAGAATATTTAGTTTGAGTGGAGAATAAGAAGGTTGCACGAGGATTGTTACTTCTAGAGTGAATGTGATTTAAATCACGTGACATGGATGTCTGTTCCTTTACATTTCTCAGCTGACGTGTAAGTATTCCATGAGGGAAGGGTCTAGGACTGGAATCTTCAAATCTATGGTGTGTTTCTCATCCAATGGTGTGAGCATTTTTTCAAGGGGGATGACCTCATTCATGATCCACTCGCAAACACTGACAAGGATTCTACCTATGTCGAAGCTTGTAAGACTTACATGGCCTTCTAAGTTTAGTGGTTGTCGTAAGCATTGATACTCTCTTGCTTGAGATTTATTTGCAAATTTTCTAGCCTCGTCTTCCTCTTCATTGAACTTGAATCCACTACCACCATAGCCAGTGCCATGAGCATGTTCAGTCACTTGACTCACTTTATCTTTAAACCCTCAACCAACTTTTTCAGATCCTCAGGTATAGGTTGTTCAGATAATTCCAATGCCTTTACAAGGTCAGGAACATATCTTTCTTCCTCCTCGAAAATGAAGGTGATGACAACACCCTTGCAACCTTCTCTTCCAATGTGCCACACCCTGTGCACATAATATTCATAGTGGTTTGGTGCATCAAAGTTTACTATAAGCTCAAGATGATTTCTATAAAGTGCAATTTCCTCTGATGTCATTAGATATATTTCTCTTGCTTCACAGAAAATGTATTTCTTGAAAGGATCGTACTGCACCTTGGAGTGGTCCACAATGGATAGTTTTTCAACTTTACTTTTCTTCACTCTCTTCATGAACTCGTCATCTGGAAGAGGTTAAGGTGAACGATCGTGTGCATCATTTACCTCATCTCCATCTTCCCCAAAAATAAGAAAGCGCTCGATCGTCTTTCTTACTCGAGATGGTTGATTGACAAGTGTACAAGCTTCAATGCCCTTCTTTGAAACTTCAACCTGAATGTATGACACCTTCCTAAGGACTTTGACATTCTTGTTGACAGACGAGCTGAGGGCAACAACCTCCATGACTGTCTCAACCAACTCATCTAGGGTTCCATAAGACTTTTCCGATGTTTCTGTGAGGTAGCTGAAGTGTTCATAGGTAAGAGTGGTAACAATAGATATATTTGAATCAAAGAGTACAATAGGCCCCTGAGAATAATCTTCTTTGTGCTTAAATTCATCAATAATGGTAACACCACTTTCTTGTCCATGTAGGAAAAATAAAGCTCTGCATTTTCTTCAGCATATAATGCAGTAGTTTGATTGTAGGATCCCTCAACAAGTAACCCATTATACATAGGACTAAAAGAGAGGCATGATACAATACCTATTTCATGCAACCTTGTGGCGGTGGTAGGAAATGAATCCAACAACACGTCCACCACAACATCGACCTATTCTTTGGATGCTGCGACGAACAATACAACTTTGTACAACCCTGTGGTGCCCAAATGATACAACAATTCATCCACGCCTGACCTCTTCAGCATGTAATATGAATGTGTCACACATTGTTGCTCTAAGGTGATCGAATAATCACAACCAATGGGCATGGGTGTCCTACTCAAATGCACCAACGTTCCATCCAAATCTAAAACCAATGTTTTTCTATTTGGATTTCCCTCTGCCATGGGAGGTAAAATGCCCCACGCCTCGTAGTTGGAGCATTAATCCTTATTATTGTCGTTCAAAGACACAAACACATGAGGGGTATTAACATTTTAGGCCTCTCCTTCTTCTTGGACGACTAATCCATCATAATTATTATTATCATCATTCAAAGGCACTTGCACATGAGGCACGTTAACATTTCAGGATTCTCCTTCTTCTTGGAAAAATACTCCATTGCCATTATGTGTTGAATTCTGGATGCCAGATGTGTATGATCTGGTTAACTTATATCGAATATGTGAACGATCTAGCCACAAAATTCTTCCATCATAACCACCATCGTCAATATCAAAACCACTTTTGTTGTTACTTGGATCTTTTCCAATGGGGGTTTCATAATATTTCTGATCAAAACCAAGGTGCTAAAAGGAATCGCGGTTCTCATATTCATCCACACTATGATTATATTCATATTTGTTGTTATCATCTTCATCCATGCTACGATTGCAGTTGTTACTATCATCATTAGTATTACCATTAATGGTGTGCAGTAAGGAGGATGAAGGAATTAGCTTGGAGACCTCAGGGTCTGTCTTGGTGATAGAGGGATTCTTCTGATATTCTTCTTGAAGTGAGATTTGGTTTTGGCAGAAACCCCTCTCTTTTAAGTATGCCAAGACTGCCTTCTCTA
>ML811122.1:94643-105019 GCA_009831015.1 Picea engelmannii | reverse complement strand
GGTAAATTGTAGACATTTAAACTAAAATCTATATATGGCACAAATTGTGCACAGCTTTGGTGCAACTATAAACAACCAACAATTATAATGTAGCTTCTCTTGGTCGGCATTGTGATGAAAAGTAAATGTGCATATACATGTAATCAATTAAAATGAAACTTCCACTGGGTTTAGTGGATCTCAAATAGATTTTATTTTGCAAGTATGCAAAATATTAGGAGTGCGGTGATGAGGAAGTGTGGGATTGAAGCGTAATGACTTGTTTGATTTCTCCGCACAATTCCTATAAAATAGAATAAATGTTGTGTTTGCGGGAATACACATATGCGGAATGTGAGATGGCTAGACATATGGATGCACGGAATATAGCAGTGCCTCAGTGTGCATATATGCATTGTTACCAAAGAAGTTACAAATAATTTGGAATCTTGCAAGTGCTTGAGATATTTGTACACATTGCACTGGTATTTAGTGATTTTATAATCTACAGTTAATGTCAAATACCTAATTTATTTAGCCATTGCACTATAACCTTATACGTTGTACATATAAATACCTAGCTACCTCCTTTTTCTTTGTCACCATCGTTCCCATGACTCCATTAGTGCTTTTCAGCTTCACTGTGTCTAGATAAATTTAACAATGTTCTAAATTAACTAGATCTCCTTGTTCACAAAGGTTTCTCTTCACTATACATGCATAGCTTGATAACCCTAAGATTTGATACATTAAAAAAAAGACCAACTTTATGGATACGGTCTTTATTTTACTACACTGTCTTTATCTTACTACATTCCATTGCATGGCTAGTTTCCCTTTCCTGGATAGGGTTGCTTCTCAAACGAGAGGAGCTTGAAAAAATAGGCGGCGTTGTACAACGAGTTGTGCTTGTTTTATCGGGGTGCCTTTGTTTCTTTCATTGGAAACCTTGAAGTATTTGCAATGAATAATTGGAGACTCACATTGCAACAACTGCCCTAGACCCATATATATTGTATATGTACTACATTGCTAGTCTATGACAAGCAACAATTTTATGTGTTAGAAGAATGAAACTTAGAATAGTTAAATGCACAAGCAATGAATATTTTTTTTCAAAATATAATAATTAAACAATACATAAAATAAAAAAAACAATAGCAGTATTGTTTATGCAAGAGGAGAATGATAAGAGTGAACAAAAAAACAAGTAAAAACATCTAGTATTGTTGATGCAAGAACATTTAGCATAGCAGTTTGTTAAAAATAATTGTTACCTATTCACACAAGATAGACCTAAGAATCAACCGAAGCATCATATTTATGAATGGCGACATCTAATAAAATCAATTGACAAAGTTGTCACATCCTTAGCATACATAACAATTTGTAATAAATAAATATATACTTGGTAATTTGAATTTGATAGGACAATGAAATCAACAAAATGAATCACACCAGACATAATAAACAAGGGTTGCATGGCAGCATAGCGCCTACCAACTGGAAAATATATATTGATCAATGAAACGTAGTATAGCTAGATGCATAGATAATCAATAGTCTTTGCCAAAAGATAATTCATATAATAAAGGAAAAAAAACATTGTTGTATATGCAAAGATGACAATGATTAGAATAAAATAAAAATAATTAGCATAAAACTTTGTAAAAAAAAAGCAAATCGCTCAATCTAGAGTTAAACCTAATAGTGCATCATATGTGTGGAGACTTTTGCTTTGAACATTTGTCCGCACCTCTGCACAGGTTTTGTATGCATGCATTTTATATGCAAAGGCTTTTGCTTTGATGACTTGTGCGCACCTCTGCACATGTATAGCATCGCATAGGTATGCTATTATTTATTAATGTGTAATGCACAGTATGCAATGTGCAATTTACTAAATAATTAATTAATTATTAACTATTTAATATTATTTCTCAATTATTTAGACTTATGTGCAGAGACTTTTGTATTGCCTATGTGTGGAGACTTCTCCACTAGTGATCGTCTCACAACATGGCTTTGTACTCGTACATTGTATCCCCACACAGCGTGGATTTGCACCTCGTACATTGTATTGCCGCACAACTATTATTGTGTGTGCTTACATCATGTGCGCAATATTTAGTATTATTTATTAACGATTTATTAATTATATGTTAATTATTTAATATTAAATAGTTAATTATTTATTAATAATTTAATATCGCAATGGGCAATGCGTTTCTCCTTATGTGCGAAGACTTTTGCACACGTACATTCCCGCACAACTATGGTTACATACCAGTATGTGGATTGTTAAATATTAGTTATTAGTTATTTGATAGTTAAATTTAATATTAACTAATTAATTATTATTCAATTATTTAATATTGCAATTTGCAATGGATTGTTGCTTATGTGCAGACACTTTTGTACATCTATATTTCCGCCGAGGTGTTGTTCCATGCCCGTGCATCGTGTGTGCATTATTTAATGGGGTCCTACTTATGTGCGGAGACTTTTGCACAGACATATCTCGCACACACGTATGTATGTTAATGGTGCATATACGAGTAAAAAAAAAAAATCTTTATTAAGTATTTAATTATTTCTTAATCTATTATTAATAATGAGTCATATGCAATGTGTGGAACCATAGTTGTGCGAGGATATGCCTTATTGATTATTTAATATTGTAATGCACTACTGTTTATCTACGAAAACTTTTGCACAACCATATCCCCGCACAACTATGGTTGTAATCTGTTAAATAATTAATTCTTTAATATTATTTATTAATTATTTATTAAGAGCCATAGTTGTGTCCAGATATACATGTGCAAAAGACTTTGAACACGAGCGCATTGTGCATTGCAATATTAAATAATCAATAATTATTTAATATTAAGTAATTAATGAATAATCATTTTTTTAATATTAAATAATTATTAAATAATATTAAATAATTAATTATTTAAGAAATTTCACATTGCATATTGTGCATTTCACATTAATAAATAATACCATACCTATGCAGCGATATATATGTGTGGAGGTGCAGACAAAACAATAGTTGTACGTGATATACATGTGCAAAAGTCTTTGCACATAAGCAGTAACGCATTACAATATTAGATAATTAATTAATAAATAATATTAAATAATTAATTATTTAATAAATTGTTCTTAATAAATAATTAATAACTAATTAATAGATAATATTAAATAATTAATTATTTTATAAATTACAATGATAGTTGTGTGAGGATATACATGTGCAAAAGTCTCTGCACATAAGCAACAATGCATTCCACATTGCAATATTAAAGAAAAAGAAAAATTGTATATGAAATGAATGTAAATCATGTTTTCTTTCCAGCACATTTTCTGACCTCTACGCATTTTTAGCAAATATAAAATCTAACCCTAATTATAATCTAACCTCCCTTATCATGTAGCACATATGTTCATATTCATATGGAATTGAAATAGAAAACAGGAAACTTGGTCAATTGCATACATTTAAACTAAAATCTATATATGACACAAATTTTGCACAGCTTTGGCGCAACTATAAACAACCAACAATTACAATGTAGCTTCTCCTGGTTAGCATTGCGATGAATAGTAAATGTACATATACATGTAATCAATTAAAGTGCACCTTTCTCTAGGTTTAATGGATCGTAAATAGATTTCATTTTGCAAGTATGCAAACTATTAGGAGTGCGGTGATGTGGATGTGCGGAATCGAAGTGCAATGACTTGTCTAATTTTTTCGTACAATTCCCATAAAATGGAATAAATGTCATGTTTCCAGGGATACACATCTATGGAACATAATATGGATGGAAATATGGCTACATGGAATCCAGCAATGCCCCAATGTGCATATACACATTGGTACCAAAGAAGTTACAAATAATTTGGACTCTTGCAAGTGCTTGATACATTTGTATGCATTGCATTGGTACTCAATGATTTTATAATGTACAATTAATGTCAAATACTTAATTTATTTATCCATTGCATTGTAACCTTATACCTTGTACATAGATACCTAGCTACTTCCTTTTGCTTTATGTCCATTCTTCACATGACTCCATTACTGCTCTTGAGCCTGACTATGTCTAGATAAATTTAACAATGTTCTAGACTAACTAGATCTCCTTGTTTACAAAGGTTCATCTTCACTATACATGCATAGTTTGGTAACCCTAAGATTTGATACATTAAAAAAGAGCTTATCTTTATGGATACAGTCTTTATGTCACTAATCTCCATTGTATGGCTAGTTTCCCTTCCCTGAATAGGATTCCTTGTCAAACTAGAGATTATTGACAAAATAAGGGGCATTGTATAGTCAGTTGTCCCTGTTGTACTAGTGGTGTCTCTATTTCTTTCATTGCAAGCATTGAAGCATTTTCAATGCATAATTGGAAATTCACACTGTAACAACTACCTTGGAGTTATATATATTGTATATGTACCATGCTAGTAGTCTATGACAAGAAACAATTATATGTGGTTGAAGAATGAAAGTTAATATATAATTAAATGCATTATAGTCTTTGTCAAAAGACAAAACATATAATAAAGAAAAAAAACATTATTGTATATGCAAAGAGGACAATGATTAGAATAATATAAAAACAGTGAGCATAAAACTTTGTAAAAAAAAAACAAATTGTTCAATGTGTAGTAAAACTTAGTAGAACATCGTATGTGCGAAGAATTTTGCTTTGACATTTGTCTACACCTCTAGACAGGTATATCCCTGCATAGGTATGATATTATTTATTAATGTCCAATATGCAATATACAATGTGCAGTTTGTTAAATAATTAATTATTTAATAATACTTTTTAATTTGTTATTAATAATGAGCCATATGCAATGTGTGGAGACAATTATATAGGTATATTCACGCATAGCATTATTTAATATTATTTATTCATTATTTAGAATAGGTATATCTCCGCACAAGTATGGTTGTGTACCCATACAAAAGTATCCATACATAAGCAACACAAAAGTATCCGCACATAAGCAATTTCGCATTGCACATTGCACATTGCGCATAATTAACAAATAATTAAGTATTTAATAATAAATAATTAATATGAAATATGAAATAATTAATAACCATAGGTGGAGATGTTGACAAAACGTCAAAGCAAAAGTATGTGCACATACCATATACACGTGCGGACCCATGTTGTGCAGAGATATACATGTACAAAAGTCTCCACGGATACGTTTTATGACTTAACATTTTTATATGCAAGCATATTCCCAAATATGGAAAGCTTTAATATATGCACAATATTAAATATGGAGATGGCAAGCCTTTGTTGAAATTATTAATACAACTGAGAGGGGGGGGTGAATCAGTTGTATGTGAGCTTAAACAATTTTAAGTCTGTTAAAACATTATTAATCTTTCTTCATGTGGTCATCAACAGCATACAACATATGGACAGTAAAGGTAAAGAACAACAGTCACACATAAAGTATACACAGAGACAGATTTTTCACGAGGAAACCCATAAAGGGAGAAAACCTCTTCTTCTTCGAAATGATAGGCAGTCTTTTAAGTTCAGTACATCATCTATAGTTAAGCACCAACTCAATGTGAGTCTGCTACCTCTGTTTTACAAGCTGCAACTTGTTTGAGAGCACCAACTCTCTGGTTTCTCTAGCACCCACTAGAAGGAAGCGCCAACTCCCTGAATATTCCAGCACCAACTTCCTGAATGTTCCAGCACCAACTGGATGGAAGCACCAACTTCCTGAATGTTCCAGCACCAACTGGATGGAAGCACCAACTTCACGTTACACAAGCTCCAACCTGTATAACAGAGAACACTTGTTCTCCCTAGCACCACCCTGCCACCCTTGTTTCTCTAGCTACAACCAGATGGAAGATACAACTTCCTGTGTTCAAGATCCCACTTGAACCTCTGAGGACAACAGTCCTCCCGATCACCTCCCAACCTCCCTAAAATATAAATGGCTAACTAAGAATTCAACTTTACAGATAAATCAATTCTTACCAATCTTTCTTTGTTCTGTAAATCTGGTCTTCTACACACTGTTCTGCTGCTTTTCTCTTCCTCTGTTTGTTCAGCAGGTATGCTCTGCATCAACTAGTGCTTTCATTCTTCTCTTCTTCAACTCGTTCTGTTATTCTGCTCTGCATTTCATCTCACACTTCACATATTCTCAATCTCCTCCTGCGCATACTCTTCTTCTCTATTCTTATGGTTTCATTCTTTTTCGCTTCCAGAAAAACCAACCAGACACAGTCTGTTTCATCTTCTTTTATACACACGAACACGACGGTTCAACTTCCCAACTCCTTAGGAAAAATGACGGCAAATGTCTAAGAAAATGAAACGCCAACTGACTGACAATCATGAGTTCATTTTGCTAACGGATTTGTAACTGAAACAGTTAATCTGTGAGAAAGAACAGTAACCCTTCGATCACATTCAAGTTTTATCCGCACCGTTGGATGACCTTTATTATTCTTGCCTTTTTAAGTCGGGTTTCGGCATTTCGACATTCCTGTGCCCAAGTGTCTCGACACTTCATGTCGTGATATCCGAAACTCCAAAATGGAGCTTTATCTAGACTAACTCCTTCTCTTCCCGTGACCAAGTGTTGTGACCACAGCCTTATGCATAAGGCGCTTTCGGGATTTCGCATATCGCAAAATCGTAATACAAGTTGCTTTGTTTCTTTTGTCTCTCCATATTTCAATTCGCGAAACTCCGACACGGAGTTGAACCAACGGTCAATATATGAACTTGTTTCAATGGCTACGATTGGATCGCGATATCGCATATCGCGAAATCGGGATTCTTGTTGCATTTGTTTCTTTTCTTCTTGATATCGCAATTCGCGAAACTCCGACACGAGCTATAATCAACGGTCTAGATTTGTTCTCGATTCAATGGCTGCGATTGAATCACGATATCGCATATCGCGATTTTGACATCCTTGATGTCAAGTGTTCTTGTCACTTCAAATTCATGATCCTCGATACTCCATGAAGAAAATCAACAATCCAGATCACTTCTTAACTTAATGGTTGCGATTAAATCGCGAATTCGCATATCGCGATTTCAGGGTTCTTGTTGTCAAGTGTTTTTGTTACTTCAAAGTCCCGATCCACGAAACTCCGATAAGAAGTTAAATCAATGGTCCAGATCTAATCTCTATTCAGCGGCTGCGATTAAATCGCGATATCGCATATCGCAATTTCGGGGTTCTTGTTGTCAAGTGTTTTTGTTACTTCAAAGACCCAATTCACGAAACTCTGATATTGACTAGAATTAATGGTCCAGATCAAAGCTTGATCTGATGGCTCAGATTTCATCACGATGTTTCATATTGTGATTACGTCCACTTCTCCTTTCACTTTAAAGACCATGCAGGTTCTCCTCGATCCAACAGTGGTCGGACCCTGCGCTCGGATCTGACGGCTGAGATCTGTCTCCCTCTTCATCGATCAGAGATTCTTCTTTTCAAGAGATTCTTCTCAAACTTTCGCTCATTCGTTGCCTTCGTTCATTCGCTGCCTTCGATCATTCACTGCTTTCGATCATTCACCTCTCTGAACTTATCTTCTGTTTGCCTATCGATTACAAACTTGTTGTTCTCATGTCATCTTCATTGTTGCCATCAATGACAACCATTCGTTGTCTGTTAACTGTCTGTTAAATATTTTCCAACAATCTCCCCCTTTGGCATTGATGGCAACACAAGTACCCACATGTATTCAGATCTTCTCTCCTGCTCTTTTCTCCCCCTTTGACATCAATGTCAAAGAAGAACCATTCTTCCCCTAATCTGTTATAAAAACCTACTCCCCCTGTCAACTATAAGCATCTTGGAAATACACCAGATATTCAATAAGTACTCCCCCTGACCAGGTGAACAGATTAGGCACAAGAGATTATAACCCCCAACGTTTGACGAAGATATCCAAAAGGGGTTGTTGCTAATGGTTTAGTAAAGATATCAGCAATCTGTTCTGTAGAAGGTATATAATTCAGTTGAACAATTCTGTTTGTAACTTGTTCTCTGAGAAAATGGTACTTGATTGGAATATGCTTAGTCTTGGAATGAAGAACAGGATTCTTGGAGACACTAATGGCACTGGTGTTATCACAGTGAATTGGAATGGGATCAGTGTAATTTACCTTCAGATCTGCAAGAGTTTGTATCATCCATAAAATTTGTGTGCAGCAAGTAGCAACAGCAATATATTCTGCCTCAGTAGTAGATAAAGAAATGGATCCCTACTTTTTACTAATCCATGCAACTAGTGAGTCACCTAGGAAAAATTCTCCTCCACTGGTGCTTTTTCTCTCATCAACACAGATTGCCCAGTCTGCATCTGAATAAGCAGTTAACTGAAAATTCTGATTTCTAGGATACCACAGACCATAATTCATTGTTCCCTTCAAGTATTTAAATATCCTTTTGACAGCTGCCAAATGACTTTGTTTAGGGGTAGACTGAAAACGACCTACCATTCCAACAGCTTGCATTATATCAGGACGGGATGCTGTGATGTACAGAAGACTGCCTATCATAGAGCGATATGTTCTTTAATCAACATCAGGTGAGATATCATCTTTACTCAGCTTGCAACCAACCACCATAGGTGTGCTAACTGTAGAGGAATCTTCCATCTGAAATTTCTTCAACATCTCTTTCAAATATTTTTCTTGAGAAATGAAAATCCCTGCAGAGCTTTGTTTTACTTGTAAGCCAAGAAAATATGATAGTTCTCCTATCATGGACATTTCAAATTCTATTTGCATAGAATTAGCAAACCACTAGACAGATGATTCATTAGTACAGCCAAAAATAATATCATCTACATAAACCAAAACAACTAGTATATTATCACCTTCAGACTTAATGTAAAGGTTATTGTCAACAATACCTTTCTTGAACCCTTTTTCTTGTAGAAATTTGTCCAATCTATAATACCAAGCTCGTGGTGCTTGTTTTAGTCCATATAAGGCCTTCTTCAGCTTGCAAACATAATTAAGATTATCTATCAAAGAGAATCCTTCAGGTTTCTCCATATATACTTCTTCCTCTAGATCTCCATTAAGAAATGTTGACTTAACATCCATCTAATAAACTTTGAAATTCTTATGACTTGAATAAGAAAGAAATATTCTGATAGCTTCCAATCTTGCCACTGGTGCAAAAGTTTCATCAAAGTCCTGACCTTCAACTTGTGCATATCCTTTACAGACCAATATGGCTTTATTTCTAACAACTTGTCCTTTTTCATTCATTTTATTCTTGAAGACCCATTTGGAACCTATTACATTCTTATCTTCAGGTCTAGGAACAAGCTCCCAAGTATTGTTCTTCTCAATTTGGTCAAGCTCTTCATTCATTACTCTAATCCAATTATCTTCCTCGCTAGCTTCTTCAAAAATTTTAGGTTCAATCATAGATAAAAAGGCGACATGAGATTGTTCTGAGTCTTTAATCAGTTTCCTTCTTGTCTGAACTCCTTCATTTATATCCCCAATTATCTGATTTTTAGGATGATTCTTTCTAATAATTCTGAGAGGAGATTTTGCTTCTTTCTACTGATTTGTGTCAGTTTGAATGTTCGTATCTTCATCTGATCCAAACTCTTCTCTTTCTAATCCTTGGACCTGATCATCTTCATCTTCAACTGTATCTTTGTTCTTGGTTCATCACTGCTTACAGTTCTGACTAGAATTTCTTCATCAACCTTTATATCTATACAGTCAACAAGTTTATGCAGTCTCTGATTGTAGTATCTGTACCCTTTACTATTTGTAGCATAACCCAAGAAGATACCTTCATCAGCCCGGTCATCATATTTGCCAATATTTTCATCATTGTTCTTGATATAACATTTACTCCCAAAGACTTTAAAATGTTTGATTGAAGTGGGTCTTCCAAACCAAAGTTCATAAGGAGTTTTGTCACTGTGTGGTCTGAGATGAGATTTGTTAAGGATATGAACAGCTGTGTGAATTGCTTCCACCCAATATGTCTGAGGTATTTTCCTTTCATTCATCATTGATCTTTCCATTTGTTGTACTGACCTATTCTGCCTCTCAACAACTCCATTTTGTTGTGGAGTCCTTGGAATTGTGTACTCTCTTTTGATCCTATGTTTATCACAGAACTCTTTGAAGTTCCCTAAACTAAACTCTCCTCCTCTAACAGACCTTATTGTCTTTAAAATTTTTCCTATTTGATTCTCAGTCAAAGCCTTAAACACTTTGAATTTTTCAAGTGCTTCAGATTTTTCTTTCAAAAAGGCAACCCAAGTTAGTCTAGAATAATCATCAATAATCAACATAAAGTAATTTTCTTTACCTGTACCTTCCTTCCTT
>ML811122.1:31605-92141 GCA_009831015.1 Picea engelmannii | reverse complement strand
TCATCTATAGTTAAGCACCAACTCAATGTGAGTCTGCTACCTCTGTTTTACAAGCTGCAACTTGTTTGAGAGCACCAACTCTCTGGTTTCTCTAGCACCCACTAGAAGGAAGCGCCAACTCCCTGAATATTCCAGCACCAACTGGATGGAAGCACCAACTTCTTGAATGTTCCAGCACCAACTAGATGGAAGCACCAACTTCCTGAATGTTCCAGCACCAATTGGATGGAAGCAACAACTTCACGTTACACAAGCTCCAACCTGTATAACAGAGAACACTTGTTCTCCCTAGCACCACCCTGCCACCCTTGTTTCTCTGGCTACAACCAGATGGAAGCTACAACTTCCTGTGTTCAAGCTCCCACTTGAACCTCTGAGGACAACAGTCCTCCCGAGCACCTCCCAACCTCCCTAAAATATAAATGGCTAACTAAGAATTCAACTTTACAGATAAATCGATTCTTACCAATCTTTCTTTGTTCTGTAAATCTGGTCTTTTGCACACTGTTCTGTTGCTTTTCTCTTCCTCTGTCTGTTCAGTAGGTATGCTCTGCATCAACTAGTGCTTTCATTCTACTCTTCTTAAACTCGTTATGTTATTCTTCTCTGCATTTCATCTCACACTTCACATATGCTCAATCTCCTCCTACGCATACTCTTATTCTCTATTCTTATGGTTTCATTCTTTTTCGCTTCCAGAACAACCAACCAGACACAGTCTGTTTCATCTTCTTTTATACACATGAACACGACGGTTCAACTTCCCAAATCCTTAGGCAAAATGACGAAAACTGTCTAAGCAACTGAAACGCCAATTGACTAACAATCATGAGTCCATTTTGCTAACGGATTTGTAACTGAAACAGTTAATCTGTGAGAAAGAACAGTAACCCTCCGATCACATTCAAGTTTTATCCGCACCGTTGGATGACCTTTATTATTCTTTCCTTTTTAAGTCGGGTTTCGGCATTTCGGCATTCCTGTGCCCAAGTGTCTCGACACTTCATGTCGTGATATCCGAAACTCCGAAATGGAGCTTTATATGGACTGACTCCTTCTCTTCCCGTGACCAAGTGCTATGACCACAGCCTTATGTATAAGGCGCTTTCGGGATTTCACATATCGCAAAATTGTAATACAAGTTGTTTTGTTTCTTTTGTCTCTCCATATTGCGATTCGCGAAACTCCGACACGGAGTTGAACCAACGATCCAGATATGAACTTGTTTCAACGGCTACGATTGGATCGCGATATCGCATATTGCGAAATCGGGATTCTTGTTGCATTTGTTTCTTTTCTTCTTGATATCGTGATTCGCGAAACTCCGACACGAGCTATAATCAACGATCTAGATTTGTTCTCGATTCAATGGCTTCGATTGAATCGCGATATCGCATAACGCAATTTCGACATCCTTGATGTCAAGTGTTCTTGTCACTTCAAAGTCTCGATCCCCGATACTCCATGAAGAAAATAAACGGTCCAGATCACTTCTTAACTTAACGGTTGCGATTAAATCGTGAATTCTCATATCGCGATTTCGGTGTTCTTGTTGCCAAGTGTTTTTGTTACTTCAAAGTCTCGATCCTCGATACTCCATGAAGAAAATCAACAGTCCAGATCACTTCTTAACTTAACGGCTACGATTAAATCGCGAATTCGCATATCGCAATTTTGGGGTTCTTGTTGTCAAGTGTTTTTGTTACTTCAAAGTCCCGATCCACGAAACTCTGATAAGAAGTTAAATCAACGGTCCAGATCTGATCTCTATTCAGCGGCTACGATTAAATCATGATATCGCATATCGCGATTTCGGGGTTCTTGTTGTCAAGTGTTTTTGTTACTTCAAAGACCCGATTCACGAAACGCCGATATTGACTAGAATTAACGGTCCAGATCAAAGCTTGATCTGACGGCTCAGATTTCATCGCGATTTTGCATATTGTGATTGCGCCTGCTTCTCCTTGCACTTTAAAGACCGTGCAGGTTCTCCTCGATCCAATAGTGGTCGGACCCTGCGCTCGGATCTGACGGCTAAGATCTGTCTCCCTCTTCATCGATCAGAGATTCTTCTTTTCAAGAGATTCTTCTCAAACTTTCGCTCATTCGCTGCCTTCGTTCATTCGTTGCCTTCGATCATTCACTGCTTTCGATCATTCACCTCTCTGAACTTATCTCCTGTTTGCCTGTCGATTACAAACATGTTGTTCTCATGTCATCTTCACTGTTGCCATCAATGACAACCATTCGTTGTCTGTTAACTGTCTGTTAAATATTTGCCAACAGCCTTAATATTTGTGTCAACTATATAATGGAGGATACAATTGTGCGGAGGTGTGAAAGCTATACCTGTATGCAAAATAACACAAGTATGTCTTCCACACCTCCGAACAAGTGTATACCCCGCACAACAACACTTAGTCTAATAGTTATCAAGTGGTAGAAGTAGATTAACTATGGGAAAAACATTCTCGACTATGAAATATACCCGGAGCTCGTTCCTTGAGTTGGTTTTTAGTTCTCTCATTCAAGTTTAAGTAAATCTTGTTTATATTTATTTCATATTAGTCATATTATTTTATTTTAATAGTTTTGTTGTGGCCCAAATGTCGACCATGTTCCAATTTGAAGGGTGTTTCCCGTGGCTGGAAAATTTTGCACAAACCCATAAGTAATAGACAAATTATATGACTTAACATTTTATATGCAAGCATATTCTCAAATATGACAAGATTTAATAGTTTCATAGCAGATATTCTGACATGCTAGATAATTTGCACTATAACTGAAGCATTTATGGCAACGTCGTTTGCTCAACTTTGGCAAGAAAAAAGGGAAAGTAGGTAATAGACTGTGATGCAAAACTCTAGATGCAAATCTTGTGTCAAATTCATCTGTCAACTCAATATCTTTTTATAATTCCTTAGTCAAAATCCTTTTTACTTAGTTGTTTTTGAAATTGTGTGAGGACCCTTGTTGTTGTAATGTCTTCGCATTTAGCCTATGTGTATCTTCTGCACAAACATATAGTCCGAACATATCTTTAAAAAAAATATTTTTTTTAATATAGTCCTATACAAATAATTAAAAGATTAATAATTATTAATCTAATAAAAGTTTATTGCTACTCCCTGCAATGAAATTTAATTATAGGTCCTTGGCATAAACATATTGTCTACATATATATAGCTTCTATAATTATGCATAGGTATATCATTGTGAAGATAACACTCATTCTAATAGTTACCAATGTTATGGTTAATAAAGTGTTATTATGCATATTCGTATTGTTAACAAAATGATTTTTACATGTTAAAAATAAAATTTAATTATAAATTTAATAAAAGATGACTATATAGCTTCCACACCTCCACACAAGAAGATTCTCGCATAGCAAATACTTAGTAGATAAAACACATAAAAGAGGATATTGTGATTTTTGTGCATGATTTAAATTAGCGTAAATGATATAAATTGTCGCTAAGGTTTATAACATAGTATTTGAAAATGACGTTTGTTAGTTGGTATAAAAACAATTCTCAAAACTTTGTTACACAGTCCTATACAGATAATTAAAATGATTAATAATTATTTATCAATTTAATAAGAAGTTAATTATTAAGTTAGTGAACCTTAATTATACATCTTCAACACAACAAACACTTAATAAACACAAGACACATATTTGGAACCAGTACATCAAAACTTCCAGAGTCGCGCATTCTCCTATGTCACACATGTACATGCACGTGTTCCAACCATCCACTACAATTAGATAACTAAATTGCTTATTAAATTCTCGTACATGCACTCGTTCGAAGTATCGATTACAGCTGTATAATTAAATTGTCAATTAAATTTCCACTGCCAGCACTGCAATAAGATCTTGTTTTATTTTATTATTACAGTTGGTATTTTATCTATATTTTGTGTTTTTTATTATTATTTTTTTTGTAAATAAAAAGTATTGTATTACCTTGAGCTAGCAAAAATTACACATGTTTGAGTGTACATTAGAGCTTTCCACCTGTTCTGCCATAGTAGTGGAAACTAGAACACATGGGCAATATTTTTCAAAGAAAAAAATAGGACATTTGTCCTAGAAAACATGGGGACTTGCCACATGTTCTTCCACAAGCGTGGAAACCAGAACATGCGGTAGATTGAGTGCCCCAACCAGCTAATGAACCCGAACCAGAGTTTGAATTTCACAAAATACTTATCACTAAAACAAGAGAAAAAAATGGGAAGGAGATTGGACATGAGGCGAACCTAGGCGTCCATCCTGGCGAAATTTGAAGGTAAATGACTAGAAGCAAGTCGGGTATTGAATTTTTATAGGCTTGCTTGATAGGGAGTCGTACAGGACATCCAAGAGTTTTTTTAGAGTGTATTAATTATGTTGATTCTCTACCAAATCCTTGCGCATCTAGAAGATCAATACCAGGTGGTCTTTCATGAGCCTGCAAAAGTTGGGAGCCGGGTGAGCATGCTCTTCTGCATCATCTTCATTCCAGCATTCATCCTAGTTTATTTTAGGGTCCTCATCCTTAGCAGCGGAAGAATTCTTACCAGGATCCTCCTTCTGAGGAGGAACTTCCTCTTCAACCATGCAGCATGTTTCGGCTAGCTCCGGAAAAATCAAAGGGGTGATGGTACCTATGGTCGGTCATTGTTATGAGGTGGTCTTCGGCAAATTTGGCAGAGTTTCCTCCCAGTTGGGAGGAATCTCCTCTTCCACCGGACAACCTTCATGGAGATGCTTTGTGTTTGATGGATGGAGCTTCGGTTGAGTTGCCTCAAACCAATTATGATTAGAGTAGGTTGAGTGTTCCAAGCTACCACTTGGGAGGGGGGTGAGAGAGTCTGGTCTCGAGCGTTTGTGTCTGTCGAACTAGTTGTAATAGGTTGGTCCATGTCGGGACTTACCTCTCTCTCGAGGCATGGCTAGGAAAAGCGCAGGGGGGATGAAATCGGTGATGGGGTGATCATNAGAGAGAGAGAGAGAGAGAGAGAGAGAGAGAGAGTACGAGATGTTAAGGCATTGTAGGCGCAGAGCATAGCAAGCAGAATGAGATAATGGACTGAATCCAAATGCCAGAAATAATACCCCGTGTAGGATGAAATTAGCAGGAGGACAGAGGAGTTGATGGCTATGGTTTCCATGAGTGATTGATCAATGTGCATTTGTTGTATCATACCAGTGTCAAGGAGTTGAACCCGAGTCTCCATTAAGACCCAGTGCACTGAGCCTTAGTTGAAATGAATGTTAGGAATATCGATTGGACAAGGGAGGAGGGTGGCAGTGAGGGGATTTAACTACCCTTGTATCCTCCATAGTTGTTGGCATGTGCACACCATGTGTCACCCCATCCGAGGAACATAAAATTAAGTGTTTTTTATTATTATCTATATCAATTAAAACAAAACAAAAATAAATAAATATAATCATATTTTGTACATAGGATAACATTAGAGAGAATTATAGGTAATCATATTCTATGGCTAGCATAACAGTATTCTTAGTTCAGTTATATAATTATTATATTTACAAAAACTATCAAACGATAGATAATGATCTCTTGTGACTGTTAATATAACATTATTAATATTAATAATTAATAGGTAATCACATTCTATGACTAGCATAACAATATTCTTGGTTGAGTTATACAATTATTATATATATTAAAATTCTAAAACGACAGATAACGATGTCTTATGACTACCAACATAAATTTATTAATACTAATAATAAAGTTATATAATAAATAAATGAAAAAATAATTATCTCTTGTGCCTGCGAGCATAGGATTATTTTGCAGGACCAATCAAAACACACACTAACAAAATTCATTGTTGACAACAAAGTTGAACTATGTAAAAAAGTCACAAATTTTGGGTCAAGGCACTTTGAATTTGCAATTGTTGTGTGCCCCTCTTTTTAGCAATGTACCTAATTTGCTCAATAACAAAGTGATTATTGCAACTTGACTTGTTTGGATTTCTGATGTGACAGAGCCATTCAGGGGCAGTGGCAAGTAAATGTCAATTTTGGCATAAACCAATTGGATTTTTGTAATGTATTGTTCATACGTTTCAGGTATAGCAAAGTAGATCTAAGAAAATACAAGTATAGCAGATAAGAAAAGAAACCGCAAGTTTTCTCTGCATATGGTATCCATCACACCTTTGATTCCATAGGCATAATCGCTTGCCCAATTTGAACAATATGATAGGGACATCTACTGTGTCCACACTGTTAAATGAAAAATAGCCTAGATTGATAGTTGGTATTAAAACTGCAAATACCAGTGATCCAATGCATATATGCAGAATACATCGTTAGGCATGCACTACATATATAGTTAAGGCAAAAGATTATAGAAATCGTCAATAATCATTACATTGAGAATGTTTTTTGATAACGATATTTCTGAAACACAGTGCATTACCAGAAAAAATTCATATATAATTTGCAAAGGCATCACAGTTAAAAGGAAACAGGGTTTCCCCCAATTAGGTGATGTCGCACAATCGCATTTGCAATAGTTCGACACCATGAATCCAAAGAAGCAACCTAATTTTCACGACAATCAAGTCATTTATGGCATGTAGATTTCGTCGGATTAAGCAATTGTGTCAAGTAAATGTCTATTTCACATTGTCGATATTGATAAGCAATTTGATTCACACGGTTCCCAAGCGATTTATGGCAGTTAGATTTGGTCAGATCCACGAAGAAATGAAGGTTATAAAGAAATTGTGAAAAGTATATGTTGCGGATTTCTATGAGTTGTACAAGCCTTGTATTATTCATTTCACGTAGCGGTAGCCAAGTAACCTATAAAATGTTCTTGTTACTAAATATGCCCTATGCAATTAACCTTTAAATAAATGTGTCCTCCACAATGTATTGTTTATAAGGTTCACTTATTTCAAAGTACATTTAAATAAACACATGTATAGCAGATACAGTGCACATAGGGGCGATAGACAAACTTAGTTACTAGAGTTAAAGAATATGACATGAACATTAACTTTGTAGAAATTGTCAAGTGACAATGACAGTAAATTGATAACTGGTATCAAAGTTGTAGACATCTGCCATCCAAACCATGTATTGATTGAACATGTAGGCACATTCCAATAAACTCACTACCAAACGCCTATTTAGTTAGTGATTTCTGACCTTGCACAGATCATTTTGCTACTATCTTATCTTCGCATATGGCACATGCATATGCTCCACAATTGATGTCCTATGTACATCTGATACCTTTCCAACATCGATTTTGGAAAGTGATGTAACTTGCAGTAAAATGGAAGCTTTTATGACAATGTCATTTGCACCGACTTGGGAAGAAAGTGTGGAAATCATGGATAATGAAAAGTAAATGTCGCATTATTCTATGCATTGCTTAGTGGTTTCTGATTATGATTATGCGTGTTCCAAAAATAGTTCATATGTGTGGAAAGGAAATCATATGAAATATGTGGCATGAACTTAGCTTTAAATCAAATGGGCCTTGGATCCATTATTTGTAATCTCCATGTATGCCAGGTCAATTTAAAAACAAATCATATAGAAAATAGAAAGAGAACCAAGCCATTTTGCGGTCATAGTGTCAATTCACTTTCTAAAGACAACAAGTAATTCCACTAGTCTACCTCCTACGACTGGTTCTTGAGTAATACTAACAAAGAAAAGCAGATAGACAAACTCTAGATCATAAGGCTTGTCAATGTTGGTTATGTACCTGTTGTTTTCAACTACAAGGAACTTATATCCTGACATGCTCGAAGATTTGATATCAGAACAAGAACCATTAAGCTCACAGCAAAAGGAAAGAATCCAATGCATTTAACTCTGAATGCCTTACTCATAATGCTTCAAATTCCTATTGCAAACAAACATTTCAAAATTGTATAAGCAGACACGTTCCTAGCATCCCAGGTAGGCGGTGGCAATATTTTGGGAGAATTTATGCTACCATCTGCAAATATGCCCAAGAACCTTTCACCAATTGACATAACTTTGTTATGAGAGCCATACCCAGACTTTTCATGGTTGTTTGCATGTGTAACTCGCTAGCAGTCCACTTCACACATACCTAGGTCAGCATTGTATGCATTGTACTTTACTTTCTGGAAAGATGCAATGTTTGACAAAGCAGAGTTAATATCAAATGCACTTTGTTCTCAGTTGGCCAATTACTTAACTATTCAAAGTTTTTTATATGGATTCATATATGGTTTTTGCAATTGCTTATTGTAATGTATTTGATAGTCTCCCTATTAAGGTGATTGTAGATATACAGAATGAACGAGTAAAATCCTTGCACTTTGTACTATCTAAACGTAAAGAAATATACAATTTTTGCATTGTTCAAGATAGTTTTGTTAAATAGTTCATACACGTGTTGGTTGGGAAAGAACCCAAGAGAATCACTCACAAAGATAAGAAATTTATGAGCGGAAAAGGCGTTTGTATTCAATATGAAAACCATACATACATCTGGTTGAATGGTTGCCAATAAAATCCCCTTCTACTGCCTACACTTATATGCGATAGTTGTTTTGTCGCATAAGTTTTTCACCGGTATAAAATCCGGTACATTACATTTGACAGCAAAAGAAAAAGACAGTTCATTTCATTTCCTTTTCAATTTGGGGACACAAGGGTCAAGAATATTTCCCATCTCAAACAGGTCTCAAAAATTTGATCTAAAGGAAGCATAATCTCTAAGCAGTTTTGACCCCCAGGGTCTTTTTTCCCACCACTTAAAATCCATAAGGTACAGTAAATTGTTCACACGATTTGATGAGGAAATCGGTGAAAATCCATGTTCCAAAAAGGATATCAGTGGATGTGGCAAGGACTTCATGACTGTTGAACCCATTTCGTGTTTTTCCCCCTCCCTTATTATATTTCCCCACCTCTTTTAATACCCTTTCTTTCCCCCTTCTATTTTCTCCCTTTTCCCATTTTTTTTTTATCCCTTCTATCTCCCTTTCATGTGATTGCTATACTTAGTCAATTTTCACATTCGCGGACCTTCAGAATCACAGACTATCGCATGCATTATCGTTTGTCTATCTATGTGTAAGTTCGCCCAACACTTAGAATGATTTTGCGTTTCGGACTTTCAGACCTGCAGACCTACGTAATGCACTTCCACTCTCTTCATTGTTCACCTGATACTTCTCAATACTTATCCATTCCATACACTCGGGCTTTCGGACTAGTGGACCTTCAGACTTGCATATCTTCCTTTTCATACTAGTCGGCAACCCCGATGCTCCACCATTACCTGTCCCTTCACATTGTTCGATGTCATATTTATTGTTATCCCTATGGACCCAAATACCAAATTTATAGTTGAAGTGGTTGTTAATTAATTATGTTGTTACCAAGGCTACTAATAGTTATTTTAAGTTAATGTTTCTGTAAAAGAAGTCTAACTCAAGTTCATTTTACTGTGCAAAATAATAGCTGAAGAAAAATTTGGCGAGCTTCATTGGGATAGCCATGAGAAAGCAATTGTTTATTCTCTAAACCTCTTTGCTAGAGAAGATCGGAATTATAATTGCTCCTGCTCCTATTTGTATTACTCGAAATTGTTGGATAGAGAAAACAACAAAGTATGGATGTCAGGAATAGTTATCGCCGGATGTGTTCCAAAATTCTTTGAGTGCAAAGAAATCGTCACCTGGTGTGTTGATAAGATCATTCAAAACAAAACAGTTATTGCATTGCAAAATATTTCTCCTATCTCGTTGGCACCTTCAATATTTACAGAAATGTTGAAATTTCCAGAGTCGAACCTGGTCTATAAAGGAGAGGAAGAAAGAATAATGGGTTAGAGCTTCTTCAAGAATATTTGCATGACCCTGCCATAATTTCTGAAGACATATCAAGAATTTAGGTAAGTTCTTTAAAGGATCCCTATAAGGAAATTGTCTGGTTATTTACTTGAATTGATGGCCAGGATTCTACAGAAACAATTCCTCGATTGGCATTGTACATATTACATTCCGTTGTTCATGAAAATGCTATTTTTGACAGGGAGAAGATAATCTTAAATGAAATCAATGTACAACTCATTAATTTAAATTCTTATAAAAGGTTTTACATGTCATCTTATTTGATATTTTCCATTACATATTTTCATACTTTTGAGGGCTTAAACATTGCCAGGAGAATTAAAATAAAGGTGGACCTTTTGACTATGTTGTACCAAGATTTATGGAAGAAGAGGGTCGACCATCATTTTTATGAGGTGTATTCATATTTTGTATCTAAATTCAAGAAACTGTTATTTGGGGAAGACACTTTACGGTTGGTGTTGGAAGTTGCATCTTTTT
Organism: Picea engelmannii; assembly: GCA_009831015.1. Lineage (NCBI taxonomy): Eukaryota > Viridiplantae > Streptophyta > Pinopsida > Pinales > Pinaceae > Picea > Picea engelmannii. The sequence goes on along the minus strand of ML811122.1, from coordinate 81,773 downwards.
TTAAGGGAAGAGGAGTTCTGGAAAAATGGAAGATTATAATGTAATCAGGGTTTTCTGCTCTATTGAAAAACCTATATTCATTCCCTATTATATATCTAACAAACTATTTGTCATTGAAATAGCCTGACAATATAAATTTTGGTTCCATTCTTTGTCTGAGAAAAGGAAAAATTAGTTCATAGCTCTTCCATGGAAAGTTGGTGAAATTCTTCTCCAGGGAATTTCCAAAATCGATGAATATGCTACTTATTTCGAGAATTCTGACTTAAATCTTGCAGAAGAAATCAAGGGTTTCAACCCAAATCACCTTTTTATAATCATTTTCTTTCATTTGGGCTCATCCCTGCACTTTTAAAATCAGCCATTAATAAAAAAGAAGAAAATGACAGTCACTATCCTAGTGATCAAGAAGCCGACAAAAATTCTGAAGACATAGGAATTGTCATAAGCACAACAGAGCATCATAAAGAAAGAGGTAGAACCTTGAATGAAAAAAGTGTACAATCATCAGTTGTCTCTAGAAGGAGTGCCTTGCTAAAGGAAAATCCGCAGCCAGGTACATCCCATGCGAGAAAAATCCAGAGAAATAATTTAGGGGATGATAAAGATAGGAAACCTCCTAAAGGGAACCTGGAGAATCCCCATAAACTGAAGCTCAAAAGAAAAAGATCCAGGTCAAAATTTTGAGGGTCAAAAGAATTTCTAGTTTAATCACGGCCACCCGGCATTTTCTTGAATAAAATATTAAGAAAAGAACGTCATTAATTACATAATTGTGGGATATGGCCAAGATTTTTTCTTCTCTTGGTTTACGAATTCAAAATACCAAAGAATATTTAAATTCATATTTGAAAAACGATGAAGATTTCTACACTAATGGAGTTTTGATGTTCACAACTAGAGTTTCAGCAATGATAGAGCAGCCGAGAAAGCAAGAAAATCTACCTTCTCTGAGCCGCATCAAACAATTGAAATCATGTTGGATGGAAAGAATTAATTTATTAAAAGGTCTTATAGCCCAATTGACTAACTTATCAAGGAGGAAAAATGAAGCATACTTAAGAATTATTGATTTGGACATCGCTAGAACCATCATTGAAGTCCCAAATCCTAAGTTTCTTTCAAACTCTATTCTCATGACTTGACGGGATTTTGAAGATCATATTGAAGAATTAAAAAGGACAACGGCAGAAAAGTTTGATAATATGATGGAATTTACACATGATGACATTGATAGTTGGCTTGTCAAATATACAAATAAAAATGAAGACATTGAAAATATTTAAAAAAAAATTGTTTATTGATCTTAGGGATATTGAAAAGGTGTTGTTTAATATTAAGATAAAACAAGAAGTAATTGTTGCTCCATTAAGGGACTTTATTCAAGAATGGTTGAATACCTCAATCACCAAGATCTCTGAAATTCCAGCACAATTAGTTATGACTGGTAATCAAACCGCAACCAGCAAGAGTATAAAGGAAGAAGCATCAAGCAAATGAAAAGAGAGAGATATCATCATAGTAAGTCCATACTGGTCAAATTCTTCTTTCTTTATCATTTTTCATCCAGTTATTCTTCTTCTTTAAATAAAAAAATTTAATCGAATCCTGATAATTTTCTCTTTGTTTTCTTTCCATATTTTTTTGTTTGACATCCATCCACCTTATTCTTTCTATGTTCTAACTTCTTGTATATGTTTTCTTTATGGTCCGCGGGAGCCCCAATCCCAGTCCTTTGGACAAACACCTTTAAATTTCAAACCATTGTAGCAGACTTTATTATTTTTGAAAAATCCCAAGAGAACTAATTCGGGATCATATTCAACTGTATTTTATAATTCTAAGTTCTGATTATAAAGTATTTGAAATTGATCCATCATAATCTTCTTTTGAGCTATAAAAGTTTTTACTCTATAAAAATTATCTTATGCGTGTGGACCATTTTCTTTATTTTTCCATGTGATCAAAAATCTTTATTTTCACTATGATGGATGTGAGGAAATTGTGTTTATCTTCTGCAATGTGTGATGTGTGAGGTTACTGATCCTTTCTCAGGAATCCTCTTTTGCTATATAAATATTTTGTTTTTCAACATTTTAATATTTCTTTTAGCATAAACGATTGGACCATTTTAAGGTCCTATATTATTTGTTGATATTGAAATAATTAAGAATATTATAATCCAAATAGGAGCACCACCTCTATAAAAATGCAAGAGGATTCATATCCTCGTGAGGTTGTCATTTCGATCCTAATTGATTCAAGCATCAACATTTTTGGCGACCACATTGGGAATGAACTGAAAGATTTGGACATGATTTATCATCCTAAAATTACATGACTTTGCCTCAGACTAACCAGACCCATTTACAAATTGGATTAAATAATCAACGAAGAATTCTTCATCAACTGTATAATCGTGCAATAATAACAATCGAAGCTAAAGAGGAATGAGAGAGGTCTTGGAAAACACCAGTTCAAGAAGAAGAAAGAGAAATTCTTTGAAGACAAAGGAGAGACGAAAGACAAGACCGAAGAAACGAAAGACGAGCTCGAAGAGCGCAAGAACAAGGCTGGAATTGAAGATGGATAAATACAAAGGACCAATCACTAGAAGCAAAGGTAAGCAGTTGCATACTTTAGAAAGTAAAAAATATATTCTTGAAGAAAAGGAGAATCTTTTGGACATAGCAGAAAGAAATGAAGAAAGACGTGAATAATCGCATGAAGAAAGACGTGAAGAACCGCATGAAGAGAGACGGGAGGAAAGAATACATGAAGAAAGATGAAGGTTCAGAGATCCCCAAAGGATAAGATATTCTCCTCTTGACCTATGAGGGGAACAACACGAGTTCCCAATTATTCCTCAAGGTAATTTGAAATAATTTTCCATAGATGCAACAATCGATGCTAAAATACATGTTGACTTGTTTCTGGATGTTTGTGATTTCCATCTTGTGGAGTATGACGATGTAATGGTAAGGATGTTTCTCCAAACCTTATCGGTTCAAGCATGTGAATTGTACACAACATTTCCCACTAGATAAATTGGCTCATTTGATGATCTCAAAACCATGTTCCTTACTATGTTCGATCCCCCAGTCGTGTATCATAGTCTTCTCACTAATTTTACTCAGATTTGTCTAAAGAAAAATGAAACGATAAGAGATTTCAATATTAGATTCATTTAAACTCTGAACAAGATTTCTAAAGATAAAAGGCCTAATGATCCAATGATACTTGGTTGTTATAAAAATTTCATGCCACCAAATGTGAAGTTTTCCATCAAAACCTCCCAGATGGACACCCTAGAGGAAGCAATGACTAAAGCTACAGAAATGGAGGAAATCGTGATTGAAACGAGCATTGACCCTGACATTATACTTGGAAACATACAAAGGGGATGGGTAATTTAAATATTGATTATCAAGGAGCTTCTAGTTTGAAAAGGAATGAAGAGAAAAGGTCGAGACCAAGTCAAAATTGTATCACTCATGGAGGATTTTCAAGGGAACTATACCGGATGTGAAAACAGACCCTATTGTATCCCAAGAGACTAAGAAAAGGATCGAGAGTGCATAGATGAATAGAACAACTAGACAAATGAAAAATGAAATAACCATATTGAGAAAGAACGATAATTACATACATGATCCAAGAATGTCAGTCCCAGAACAAATAAGGAACCCTCCTCAAGAACGGAGAGTGAGGTTTGAGAATGTTGATAATAAACAAAGACATAGGGTCCCTAGACAACCAATTCCAAATGAAGTGGTTCTTGATGAACCATACAGTGAACATATAGTTGAAGAGAAAACTGATTATTTAACAGAAGAATTTTTGAACCTGTACAGACGGACAGATGCGAGATGTCCATCTATATATTTGAAGAAGGCGAAGATGATCATATCTCGCAAGAAAACACCATCCAAACACGGGCATTTATAAATAAGTCCAAAATAAAAGATAATTTTGAAAAAGACAAAGAAAAGGACAAAAAGAAAGACAATGAGAAAGAAAGTAACAAAAGCATAATAAGAAATACCATATTTAAGAAGCAACATCAGATGCCAAATCCCCTTCAAATAATATATAATTTTGTTGATTACCTAAGTAAGCTGAGAATTACTCTGCCTTTCACAGAAGTGGTAGATATTCCTCAACAAAGAGAAAATATTTTGAAGTTTTTGGACAAGCCAGTGGGAAGAATTGAAGTTTTTATCGCAAACCCAAAGAAAAGTCAAAATACATCAGTAGTAAAATTAAGAGGTAAAGTCACACCCTTCTATATTTCAACAGAAAACAATGATGTTGCACTCCATAATTGTCTAGTTGACACTAGCGCGATGGACAATATCATGTCTTTAGTAGTAATGGAGGTGCTTTGTATGAGCTATAATAGATACTATGAAATAGGAAAAATCATTTACGTGATAGATTCTAGGCAGGTGTCATCCTATGGAGAAATTAAATATTTTTTTTGCATGGATTATTGTTGGTCCTCATATTATTATAGTTTTCAATATTGTGTTAGTGGATTTGCCTCCTTCATATGGATTTGTGCTCGGAGGAGACTGGTCATCCATGATTGGAAGCTATATAACGAATTATGGAAGCTTCATGGTGTTGTCGAATAAGGACGGAGTAATGAACAAGGTTCCTCGTGAACCTAGGAGACTATTTTCTTTCAAAAAGAAAGATAGCGAGCTGATGGGAGATTATATAGATGTTGGTATTGGAAACTATGCAATTATGGGTATGGAGCAGATTGATGATATAAAAAATGAATATAATGATTTTGCAAGCTAATGGAGGATGTCATTCGATTGAGCTTGTTCATGCTCAAGGAGAAGATTTGGAATTGTCCTTAAAAGCCTCGAAAATATCGTGCATCCTACTTGAGCTTTCTTGCACAAATAATAAAGCGGAATATGAAGCTTTGATTCAAGAAATGATCCTTGCACGAGAATTAAAGATCAAACATTTGATCGTGACTGGCGACTCTGAGTTGGTAATAAATCAAGTCACTCAGAAATATAAAATTAAGGAGGAAAGGCTTAAATTATATTTCAAAAGAGTAAATGAATTGATGGACTCCATTTATTATTTTAATATTCCTTTAATTCCAAGGGATAAAAATCAAAAGGTAGATTCCTTAGCATTGGTGGCTTCGTTTTCAAGCCCAGATGATGTCCAGAGTGAAACATCTTTTGAGGTAAAAAGACTATTTTGACCTTCGGTACCTGATAACCAAGAGTATCTTCAAGTATTTGAAAATGATGAAGACCTAGAAAAAAATTTAGTAAATGAAAATAAAGATGAAGATAATGGCATTGGTGTTGTGTCGAAGAATTGTATCCAGGCCAAATCTCTTTTCACAAGAGATGATCATGCCAAAAATCCCCTAGAAGAAGTATCGTTCCAAAAAGTTCAAGAAACGAGAAAAGTAAATAATGGGAATGATAGCTCCCTCAAGTACATTAAATTGGGAGTTGATTGTAAAAATTATGAAGTTGATCAATATGTCACTCTCTTAAAAGAATATCTTGATGTTTTTGCATGGAGTTATGATTATTTAATGGCATATGATAAAACAATATTTCAGCACATCATCCCATTAAGAGAAGGAGAAAAACCTGTCAAGCAGAAGATAAGGATGATGAACCCTAAGTTGAAAAAATTGGTGAATATTGAGTTGGAAAAATTGAAGAAAGTTGGAATAATATATCCCATCAGGCATTCTGAGTGGCTTTCGAATCTGGTGATTTTGAGAAAAAAGACTAGGAGATTCGAATGTGTGTGGATTTTAGGGATCTTAATAAATCAAGTGTAAAGGAAAATTATCCTCTGCCTAACATGGAATTCCTTCTCCAACAAGTATATGGATATGCTTGTGTGTCCATGTTAGATGGTTTTTGCGGATATAATCAAGTTTTGGTTGCAGAGGAAGACATAGCAAAGATAGCTTTCATAATGCCTTGGGAGACATATGCATATGATCGGATGCCCTTTGGTTTAAAGAATGTTGGAGCTACGCTTAATAGGGATATGGATCATGCTTTTGAGGGCTTGATAGGGAAATTCATGGCGGACTACCAATATTATTTGATAGTTCATTCAAAGACAAGAAATGAGCACATTCATCATCTGAGGAAAGTAATTGAGAGATGCAGATTATATGGAGTTTCTTTGATTCCAAAGAAATGCTTGTTTGTTGTGACTGAAGGCAAGTTATTGGGGAATATTGTGAGAAAATAAGGAATTTATATTGACCCAAAGAGGATTAGATATATTAATGAGATCAACCCTCCATCGTCTAAAAAAGGAGTCCAATCATTTTTTGGCAAAATCAATTTTATGTGAAGATGTGTCCATGATTATGGAAGTATTATAAAACCAATCAATGCATTGTTAAAAAGGGACCAAAGGTTCGAATGGACTTTGGATACACAAGAATCCTTTAGTAACATCAAAAGGGCAATCACTATAGCCCCAATCCTCATTAGTTTGTATTTTCAAAGAGATTTCATCATGTATTCATTTGCAATAGAAATTGTGGTGGCATCTGTCCTTACCCAAAGAAATGTCAAGGATGAAGAACTATCAATCAGTTTCATGAGAAAAAATCTTCATTATTATGAATTAAGGTATTCGGAATTGGAGAAACAAGCCCTGTCTCTTGTAAAGGCAGTATCACACTTCCGAACTTATATATTAAATTCTAACATCTTGGCATATGTTACATTTTCTCATGTTAAGATGCTTTTAAATCAGCAACTGAGAGAAGGGAAATGGGAAAATTGGTTGGCGAAAATACAAGAATATGACATTGAAATCAAGCCTCTAAAAGTAGTTAAAGGGAAAGGACTGTGCAAGATCATTGTGAACAGTGATTCTTTGAATGGAGTAGTTTCGGTTTCAATTGGAAAAACTATATCTATTTCTAAATGGTAAAAAGATATTGTGTTTTATTTAAATTCTAGACAATTTCTTGTCACCGTTACTCCAAAGGAAAGAAGAGCATTAATGAAGAATTCAAATCAGTATGTATTTATTGTCGAAGTCTTATTCGGAAGGAATTATGATGACATGTTATTAAGGTATGTTGATGAAAAGAGAGATCAAGAATAAATACAAGAATTTCAAGAAGGTATATATGGGGGGAATTTTGTGCCTACCGCTACAACGCATAAAACATTAAGAGTCAGATTTTACTGGCCTTTAGTTTTCAAGGACTCATATGCTATAGTGAGAAAATGTATCTATTTTCAACATTTTTTTTGGGAAGATGAAAAGATTTGCAATGCCATTACAACCCATATCTGTAGAACATTCATTCGCCCAATGGAGACTGGATTCCATTGTACCAATAAATCCAAAATAAAATAAGGGGCGTATATATATCCTCACTGCTACATATTATTTCATGAAATGGAAAGAAGCAATAGCATTAAAAAGGGTTGACTCTGAAGAATTGATTAATTTTCTCAAAGATAATATATTTTCAAGATTTGGTGTTCCAAAAAAGTTGATTACTGACAATGGTTCAATTTTCATTGGGTCCAAATTTACAGAATTTTGTGGAAAATATGGCATCGTCATGGGACAGTCATCAAACTATTATCCACAAGGGAATGGTCTTTCTGAATCTACCAATAAGACACTCATTCATATTTTAAAGAAAACTATTCATCATAATCAAAAGAATTGGCATTTGAAATTGACAGATGTTGTGTGGGACAGCAGAATGACTCTAAAAGACAGCACTGGGATGTCTTTGTATATGTTGGTTTACAGGAAGGAAGAAAAGATGCCAATCATCCTTGAACTTAAATCCTTCACTTATGTTGTTAACATAGAGGATGTTGAAGATATCACTCCTATGCAAAAGAGATTAAATCAATTATTGAGATTGGAAGAAGAACGAAGTGATATTATGATCAGAGCGCAACAGTAAAAAAAATTCAAAAAGGTGAACTAGTGTTGCTCTAGAACAAAGCTAAGAGAGAAACCACCAATGCACACAAAGTTTGAAGCACTCTAGATCGGGTCGTACATCATTGAAAAAATTTTGGGTTTCAATTATTATATGCTCAAAGACATGAAGGGGGAAATGTTAATGTTTCTTGTTAATGGGGGACACCTAAAAATATTTTTCGCCTGAAATTTTCTCTTCTCCTTGTACATGGTTTTTTGTTATTTTGTACATCCTTATTGTTTTGACTCGATTGCCCAGAGGATAAAACATTTGGTCATGAAGATTATGGATTCTTGAAAACCTGCAAGGGGTTATCATCCCACAGTTGGAGCTAGTTGTTGAACCCCTTTCATGCTTTTTCCCCCCTCCCTTATTCTTTTTTTCCACCTCTTTTAATACCCTTGCTTTCCCCCTTCTATTTTTTCCCTTTTCCCATGTTCTTTTTATACCTTCTTTTTCCCTTTCTTTTGATTGCTATAATTAGTCAATTTTCATGTTCACGGACCTTCGAATCGCAGACTCTCTCACTTGCATTATCATTCATCTACCTATGTATAAGTATTCCCAACGCTTAGAATGATTTTTCATTTCAGACCTGCGGACCTATGTAATGCACTTCCACTCTCTTTGTTTTTCACCTGATACTTCTCAATACTTTTCCATTCCATACACTCGGACTTTCAGACTTGCATATCTTCATTTTCATATTAGTCGCCAAACTCGATGCTCCACCATTACCTGTCCCTTCACATTGTTTGGTGTCACATTTATTGTTATCCCTACGTACCCAACTACCAAATTTATTGTTGAAGTGGTCGTTAATTGATGATGTTGTTATCGAGGATACTAATAGTTATTTTGAGTTAATGTTTCCGTAAAAGAAGTCTAATTCAAATTCATTTTACTGTGCAAAATAATAGCTCAAGAAAAAACTGGTGAGCTTCGCTCGAACAACCATGAGAAAACAATCATTCTGTGTGGATACCCTGAACCTCTTTTTTAGAGAAGATCGGAATTATCATTGTTCTCGCTCCTACTGGTATTACTTGGAATTGTTGGATAGAGAAAACAACAAAGTATGGACGTCAGGAATAGTTCTCGTCGGATGTGTTCCAGATGTATTTGAATACAAGGACGTCATCACCTGGTGTGTCGATAAGATCATTCAAAATAGAAGAGTTATTTCATTGAAGAATAGTTGTCCTATCTTGTTGGCACCTTCAATATTTAGAGAAATGTTGAAATTTCCAGAGCCGAAACTGGTCTATAAAGGAGAGGAAGCAAGAAACTTCCTAAAAAGAAAGAATAATGGATTAGAGTTTATTCAAGAATATTTTCATGACCATGCCACAATTCTTGAAGACATATTGTCACATACCCACTACCATAATCAAATTTTCATTGATTTCTGCAAAATTAGAGCCCCCAAAATATCTACGGAGGCCTAGCGTAAGCTAGCTCTTTCTCTGTTTGCTCCCATGTAATCCGTGAGTCATGATCACAGGTCAAATAATCATGGCACCTCTTTGTATTTCACGACTTGGCGCCACAGGAATGTCGAATCGTTCGACTCTGCCACCGTCGAACCCCGGCAGGGCTAGAAAATGGCCAATGGGGACAAATCCCAACAGGGCTAGAGAACAGCCAATGAGAACAGGCCCCGTCGCGCAGTTAAGTGGAGTACAGGTGGCAGAGGGGGAAATGTGACACGGTAGTCGACATGACAGGAGGGGGCCCCACTTTACACACCACACCATTCCAGACCCCCCCCCCCAATTAACGAAAAAACGACAAGGGGCGTCCAGAATTCACCTGAGCATCGGTTATCAAGGTGAATTAATCTCGATCATTTGAGAGTTGCACGTCCGATTATGGACCCCCCCCCTCACCGCTAAAGGAAGAACGGCAAGGGGGCTCTGGAATGAAGCCTCGGCCATAGATCTGGGTGGGTGGACTCTGGTCGTCCAGATCTGATCGCTACTTACCTTAATGCGCATTCACGCCCCAGCTTAAAGTCGAAATCTCTTCTTCAAATCTCACAGTCATCCCAAACCCTGGATCCTCCAAAAGGATCATGTCTGTTCATCGGGATTTATCATCACGAGAGTCCGAATTCTCGACCACGAGACTCCTGAATTCTCGATCCCCGGTTTCCCGATGCAGTTAATCTCTCGACACATAGCCACCTTAAATCAGATGGTCTAGATCTGTCTCGGGGTTTCCACCATGGAAAGTCCCGATCTCTTGTCACCGGGACTCCCAAGTTCGCGATTCCCGATTTACTGAAATGGGAAATCTCATGACACGTAGCCTCCCGAGATAGGATGGTCCAAAACCGCTTCGGGGTTTCCACCATGGAACATCCCAATCTCTCGTCACTAGAACTCCCGAGTTCTCAATTCCACATTTCCCGAAATGGGAAATCTCTCGACACATAGCCTCCCGAGATCAGACGGTCCAAAACCGCTTCGGGGTTTCCACCATGGAACATCCCGATCTCTCGTCACCAGAACTCTCGGGTTCTCAATTCCCAATTTCCCAAAATGGGAAATCTCACGACACGTGGACTCCTTAAATCGAACAGTCTAGATTTGTCCCAGGTTTTCCACAATGGAAAGTCCTGATCTCTCATCACCAGAACTCCTGAGTTCTCGAATCCCGATTTCCCGAAATGGGTAATCTCTTGACACATGGCCTCCGTTATTCGGACGGTCCAGATCTATTTTGGGGCTTTCGCCCTTATTCACTGGGGATTTAACCCTCGGGTAACTCCTGACAGATCCAACGGTTGTCGGGTTTTTCAGCCGAGATCTGATGGATCAAATTGGTCCCTATCTGTGCATTCTTCCACGACTTCCTGGACGTGGAAAAATCAATGGTCCAGATACTCCCATGGACCTTGGGGATCTACGGTCCCGATTTATTCGCTACCCATGAAGACACAGAAAAACAAAGGGGTAAGGCATTTAACACCCTACTTACTCCTTCCAATCTAACGGTCATGCGTGACCACAGGTTTCCCGATGGAATCTCGTCCGTTGATCAATACCTATCAGGGTTAAGGCACTTAACACTCCATTTTCTTCTTCTGATTTGACGGTCGTGAGTGACCACAGATCTCCCGATGGGATCTCGTCCGTTGATTCGATATTTCATCCTTATGCTGCCATCTCGGGTTTTCAAGAGGATTGTTCCTCCTCCTGCAGGGTTACTAAGGCCTTGCGCCTTCACATTCTCTTTCCCGGTTCTTGATGGGATTTTCAAGGAGGGTATCTCTATGGGGAGGTTTTTACCCAGGGTACTATCTGAGGCAGATAAGGGTACCTTTATCCCATGAATCAAACATGCAGTCTGAATTAGATCAATATGCATATAAATATCAATTTATGAAGACATAATCCATACGTAGTCTTTCCATTATAAACATGCATCTACCAGTACTAATCAAAACACCATACAGACATTCTTACTCTAAAATCATTCACCATTTCACAGCTTATAAACATAAATGTCAGAATAAATATATATTTCAAGATGTCAGAGGCAAAACACTTATCAGAAATAACACCAGGGGTTATTCAACTGCTGAGAGGGGTACTCGTTTCCACCCAACCGTAGGCTTAGTGACTCCCAGTGGATTTACCACTAGCCACCCCCAAGCTGAGACCACGATGTTGTGAGACTGCGTCTTCGTTTGCCAGTGACCAGGAGCGAAGGTTACTCTCCTTCCTCTCTGCTATCACTCACTCTGCATATCGCGAGAGTTATCTTTCTCCCCTCGCGTCTACCCCCAATTGCTTCTCCACCACACCTTATCCTCTTGCAAGGTTGCATGTGGCACGATTTCCCTCGCGCTGGTCAGGCCTGACGGCTCCACAGATGGGTGGTTCACCTCCCCATCCCTCATTAATTCCTGAGGACCCATCTACCTACCAGTCTGCGAGACATTTAATTCGGGGCCAGCGAGCCGCTTTTGGTTCTCCGGTCTAGTGAAGTCCAAATACGGTATTGATTCTTGGTGGAAGTTAACGCCACCTTTCCAAGTGCCTTCCACCGCCATCGTGGTCTCTTTTTCTGCACATCCCCTCTCAATAGTCCTGCAATATAAATTCATAATATTATTCACATAATATATATTCACATTTCTGAGTTTGCCACAGTTCTTGGCCAGTCCAGTTATTTTTACAAACTGGGGGAAACAGGGTGTTACAATTCCCTCCCCCTTAAAGGAACATCGTCCTCAATGTTCTTATATTTTAACATGAATTACATGTACAGAAGTAAAAAAAATCGGATATGCCTATCTCATGGCATCCTCCATTTCCCATATAGCCTCATCTGGGCCAAAATGTCTCCACTGCACCTTTACCTGTGCAATAGTTCGGTTCCAGAGCGGGGTTTCCTTTCGGTCCAATATGCATTGGGGGTCTAGTAGAAATTCTCCCTCCGATTCCACCGGGGTGCCAACTTGGAACAAGCTCCCATTTTCAAGGAACTCCTTCTAGGCTTAATTCTGAGATATACATGGTCTCCCATTTTGAACTCTCTTGGAGTTCTCTTTTGGTCAGCATAACTTTTCTGTCGGTTCTGAGCGACCTTCAGATTTTGTTTTATCTAAGTCAATTCAGAAGTTTTGACCTTCATCCTCAGTCCGGTCCCTTTTTTTTTTCTTTTTTTCTTTTTTTGAATCTCAGTCTTCGTTACCTACATTCCATAATTCTTGGACAACAAGCACATTAATCACAATTTTGTGAAAAAACATCTTATTGTTGCTCATAATTCAAAAGGAAAATTTCATAAGTTGATCACAATACTTATCTGTGCAGTTTATGGATCTGTATCCACATGGTAGTTTTGTTATCCATGCTCATCGTCCTCCTTGACGTACCCATTGGATGCATGATTCCAATTCAATAGCTCACAAGAGATATCATGGTTTCATCTTCCCTTCAAAGGTTTTCCCGCACAGGAAACTACCCACTGTGTGCATGATCCCAATAGTTTTCAAAAATTATTAAGGTCTCCTCTTCCTTGCGGTCACTCACCCTCCAGGCCCAGGCTCAGGCATCCCCTTCACTGTTATACAGTCCCTCAGGCGATCCATCTTGCCCTGCCAAGGTTTTATTGCACAGGAATCTTAGAGATCCTATTGAGTCTTACAGTTGAGGCGTCCCTCAGACTTGCTCTGCTGAGGCGTCCCTCCAGCTTGTGTTACCTCAACACAATAATTTGTAGGCGATCATGGCTTATCATGGGGTTTTCATGGCTCAGCAGTAGCCATGTTCATCACCTTCATCTTTGATATCCTTCATCTTTTCCTTTCAGGACAAATCTTTACTTCTCACCTGTATCACAGGTACACAAGATTTCATGAGACATCATCATAAATTCTAACTTTCAGAATTTTATTGCAAACCTGTCACCCACAGATTTATCAAGTCTCATGATTTGTTTTCATATTTTCCCCGCTCAGGAACCAGACTCATAATTATGGGACTTTCCTTCCCATAACATTTTTGGTCAGCAGGAAATTGGCCTTCCTTATGGGCTTACAGCATTGCCATATCCAAGACTCTGTCTTCCTGCACTTTCAACTTCAATCGGCCAAATAACTTGTTAGCTTTTCCATGCATATACATCTTATTGCATATTTACCACATCGTCGCAACAATTTCAGAATTGTGCATACTTTAACGATTAAATTACTTTCTCAAAAAGGAAATACCATTCCTTGCAGTTTGGCTCAGCAGGCAATCGGCATTTCCTATGGCCTTACCTTACTGCCATATCCATGACCCTCTGCTTCCTGCAATTCATTCCTCAATCATCCAAACAAATTGTTAGATTTTCCATGTACATATATATATATATTCAAATGTAATTCAACATTCCAAGGATTTTTAACAACTGTGCCACTATCCTTGGCCACATTCATACCCAATGCATTCTTGCATTGATTTCAATTTCATCACACTTTAGGACCGGTTCTTGGTCATGGGGTGTTTGGATTTAACTGATCCTCTCCTCATATGGTTTACTCGTTTTCATTCATTCTTACAACAGAATCCACGCTTCTTGTTATAGGTCAATCACAACCCCAAATTAGTACATATTAAACTTTAAAGTTTCACATGAATGCGCCCACGCATTATGCCTTCATTAATAACCATGGTGCCAATACTCATGGCCACCCACATTTGATTTTATCTAACACCTATACCTCGTGAGTAAAAATGTTGGAAGGTCCTCCTTCCTCAATGAGAAATCCATTGTCTGTCCTTTATGCAAATATGAATTTCCTGGAAGTAATTCCATGCAACGTGCTATCTATAAGCACTTTTGTTTCCAATCATTCCTTGATTGGTCCATGTGTTCATGACATATCAGATCATGAATTCTTTTGAGGGTTACAATCAGTGTTTACTACCAGAGGTTCATACCTCCATTATTCAGGTTCTCTTTCCCGAACCATACCCTACTCAGGTATCCAAGGCATACAACTGCCCTTTCAATTTGTCAGGTATAACATGCAATAATAAATATTTCGGAAGGGATTCTTACCAAATCCCTTCATACCCTGTGCCACACAGGCACAAATATCTTTATACCTTTTCTTGGCTGCTTGCACCCTTTCTCTGTCCTCTACCTTATCAGTAGTACTTTAGCGGGATTTCCACAGTCTCGTCAACAACCTTTCGACCGCAGCCTTTCCATGGTCACCCTCTGCTTGAGGTTGTTCATTATTGGAAAATGTCTTTCTCAACAGTTCCAATATTATTCCTTTCTACACATGACATACACCATAGGCATATTAATCGTCATGTAAATTGAAATGCAAATATCATAGTGTTTAATTAATAAAAACATTTTCAGGCATGTCTAGCATATCTGTATGCACTTCATCACATTATCCTTAATGTTTTTCATGAGTGTAACACAATAGTTCTCAATCATTTTCACAACATGACAACCATCATTATTATGGTTTCAAATCATTTTTGTTCATCAATGTACTAACTTCCTCATTCCATAGAAACGTAATGCACAGCAAGGGAAGAATTGATGGCTCTCCCCTTCTCCCAATTCTTTCTACATCGCCTGGGGCTTTTCAGCCCAGTCAAGTTATCTCTAAGGTCTCACTGCCTTTACTTAATCACAGCTTCAACCACACTGTATCAATTAAACGTACTCATTTATTCAGTTAATCATACTCAGGAGTTTACTGGCCTCTTACCAACCAAACTGGTTTTCACAACTGCTATTTTTCTGAGCAGCCCTGGTTTAGGCCCATCCTAACTCTTAGGATACTTCAACACGCTTTAGTAGCAACTCTTTGTTCATAATGAGTCAGGAACGTGTGCATCCTACACACCTCCATTAGGTTATCAGAATGGTCGATATTCGGTTATTATTCTTCTATTACTTACATGATTTTTCCAAAATGTAATCCAGGATTCTTATACATGGACAGGCCTTGCAGCTCATTTTCCAACCTTCAACAATTATCAGGGTTGTGACTCTCGTCTTCTGACAGAGACCTTATACAGTTCCTCCACCAGGAACTCCTTCATCATGCAACTTCCTTGTTGCAGATCCATCACCACCTGTGATGGCCTCAACCTTGAGTTAGCTTTTTAGTGGTCTACCAAATATTCCCTTAAGGAATATAACATGCATCTTTGTTAACTTACATCTATGATGTACTTAACCACTTTCATAATCCTAAGCCTTCATGTAGCTATCATAGTTATATTTCATAGCCTACATACATTTCCATTTTTAAAATCAGTCATCTCAGGATTGTTCACAGTCCTTCTCATTGTGATCTACAAAGGCATAAACATTTGCCTCTTATCATGACAACAGAGCATCCTTACTCGTTTACTCTTTCATTTAATTGTACTGGATTTTCCCGAGGATATGGAGTACATTCCCTTTAAGCTATCCTTCAAGACAGATACTTCACGACTCTTCAGAATGGAGTCAACCATGCATCCATGGTATTCATTCAATTTTGGAAAGTGTAATTCTTGCCTCACATTTCACTCATCAGGGCCATCCTGTTGGGCCTTTAGTATACTTATACTCTTACATCATACATGTACATTACTTGCACCTTCTATATATCATTCATACCTTACTGGAATGAGTATCAGGATTCTTAATATGAAGCTCCTCGGTGCATTAACTCATGCATTATTCATCATATTGGCTTACGCCCTCTCCTCACGTGACCACCGACGGTGACCACGATCCGAATTAAAAGGTGCTTCGCATTTCGTGATTTCGGAATTTCCGTTGCAAGGAACTTTGTTTCCTTGATTCCTGAAATCCGAAAACCTGAAAGACAGAGGCTAGGGTTTTTCTCAGCTCTTTCATCCACATGACCCTTCGCTTGGAACCTGGGATCAATTCTCAGACATGCGTCAGGATCTTGTGTTTCGGCGAATCCGTGGACAATTCTCCACCGTTTCCCAAACTTCTATTCTATGTGGGCCTGGAAATCTAGATCCCACGGTCCAGATCTCCCCGACAATCAATGGTCCTGATTAAATCATTGATTTACCTGGTGTGACTTTGGGAAGTCTACGCTTCCATTTTCCCCATAGACGAAACCTCGAAGCTCTAGATCAATGGCTCTTGTTGATTCCAATCTAACGGATATTATTCCTCCTGAGCTTATTAGGTTTCCTACCGGACTAGTCTCATAGTCCTAACTCATATGGGTGTTACCCTCTATTTATGGAAACAAACAACAAGGGTCACTCTTGGGAATTAGCAATAGGCCCAAAGGACTCCTCAAACAGGTTATCCTCATGGTCAATTCTAACCATTATAGGTCAGGTAAATCTAACCCTACGTATTTTCACCAGTCCTCTCAATCATGAGGAATTGTATGCTCAGGGTTTAGTCTCTTAATAATGCATAACTCATAAATTTCTAAGGATCCTACCAGTCCTTACCAGATTTCCCAAATCATGAAGGGGTTCTTCATTTGGGTCTTAACCCTTATCTAACCAACCATCTCAATTGCAAGAGACTCTACCTACTTTAGTAGGCATCCCTCATAACACTAAAATAGGACAACACAGTCCATGTCCCTTGTCTGGCTCATGCAGCTTCATAGCACAATTTATTATACCTTTGTTATTCGCACTCAAATCTTATCAATGATAACAGTCAGTGCATCCCTACTCTTATAAGAGCAGTTGCCATTTTAACAATGGGGTTATAGAAGTTTCCAAATTATAGTTTCATTCTGCAGTTCTTCTCCTTAAAGAGAAACGCAGATAACAATATCTTCTAACGCGGCTCGTGCCTGAGCCCAAGTAGGCCAAGTGTTGTAACCATGCTCTAATACCAAATTGTCACATACCCACTACCATAATCAAATTTTCGTTGATTTCTGCAGAATTAGAGCCCCCAAAATATCTACAGAGGCCTAGAATAAGCTAGCTCTTTCTCTATCTGCTCCCATGTAAACCATGGGTCATGATCACAGGTCAAATAATCATGGCACCTCTTTGTATTTCATGACTTGGCGCCACAGGAATGTCGAATCATTCGACTCTGCCACCGTCGAACCCCGGAAGGGCTAGCGAATGGCCAATGGCGACAAATCCCAACAGGGCTAGAGAACAGCCAATGAGAACAGGCCCCGTCGTGCAGTTAAGTGGAGTACAGGTGGAAGAGGGGGAAATGCGACATGGTAGTCGACATGACAGGAAGGGGCCCCACTTTACACACCACACCATTCCAGACCCCCCCCCCCAATTAACGGTAGAACGGCAGGGGGGGTCCGGAATTCATCTGAGCAACGTTGATCAAGGTGAATTAATATTGACCGTTCGAGAGTTGCACGTCCGATTCCGGACCCCCCCCCTCACCGCTAAAGGCAGAATGGCAAGGGGGCTCCGGAATGAAGCCTCGGTCGTAGATCTGGGTAGGTCGACTCTAGCCATCCAGATCTCCTCGCTACTTACCTTAATGCACATTCACGCCCCAGCTTAAAGCCGGCATCTCTTCTTCACATCTCACGGTCATCCTAGACCCTGGATCCTTCGAAAGGATCCTGTCCGTTCATCGATATTTATCATCACGAGAGTTCGAACTCTCAACCACGGGACTCCTGAATTCTCGATCCCTGGTTTCCCAATGCGGTTAATCTCTCGACACGTAGCCACCTTAAATCGGATGGTCCAGATCTGTCTCGGGGTTTCCACCATGGAAAGTCCCGATCTCTCGTCACCAGGACTCCCGAGTTCGCGATTCCCAATTTCCCAAAATGGGAAATCTCACGACACGTAACCTCTCGAGATCGGACAGTCCAAAACTGCTTTGGGGTTTCCACCATGGAACATCTTGATCTCTCGTCACCAGAATTCCCAAGTTCTCGATTCCTGATTTCCCGAAATGGGAAATCTCTCGACACGTAGCCTCCCGAGATCAGACGGTCCAAAACTGCTTCGGGGTTTCCATCATGGAACATCCCGATCTCTCGTCACCAGAACTCTTGGGTTCTCGATTCCCGATTTCCCGAAATGGGAAATCTCACGACACGTGGCCTCCTTAAATCGGACGGTCCAAATCTGTCCTAGGGTTTCCACAATGGAAAGTCTCGATCTCTCATCACCAGAACTCCCGAGTTCTTGACTCCCGATTTCTCGAAATGGGTAATCTCTTGACACGTGGCCTCCATTATTCGGACGGTCTAGATCTATTTCAGGGCTTTTGCCCTTATTCACTGGGGTTTTAACCCTCGGGTAACTCCTGACAGATCCAACGGCTGTCAGGTTTTTCAACTGAGATATGACGGCTCAGATTGGTTCCTATCTGTGCATTCTTCCACGACTTCCTGGACGTGGAAAAATCAACGGTCCAGATACTCCCATGGACCTTGGGGATCTACGGTCCCGATTTCTTCGCTACCCACGAAGACACATAAAAACAAAGGGGTAAGGCATTTAACACCCTACTTACTCCTTCCAATCTAACAGTCATGCGTGACCACAAGTTTCCCAATGGAATCTCGTCTATCGATCAATACCTATCAGGGTTAAGGCACTTAACACTCCATTTTCTTCTTCCAATCTGACGGTCATGAGTGACCATAGATCTCCCGACGGGATCTCGTCCATCGATTCGATACCTTATGTTGTCATCTCGGGTTTTCAAGAGGATCGTTCCTCCTCGTGTAGGGTTACTAAGGCCTTGCGCCTTCACATTCTATTTCCCGGTTCTTGATGGGCTTTTCAAGGAGGGTATCTCTATGGGGAGGTTTTTACCCAGGGTATTATCTGAGGCAGATAAGGGTACCTTTCTCCCACAAATCAGACATGCAGTCTGAATTAGATCAGTATGCATATAAATAGTGATTTATGAAGACATAAGCCATACGTAGTCTTTCCATTATAAACATGCTTCTACCAGTACTGATCAAAACACCATACAGACATTCTTACTCTGAAATCATTCACCATTTCACAGCTTATAAACATAAATGTCAGAATAAATATATATTTCAAGATGCCAGAGGCAAAACACTTATCAAAAATAACACCAGGGGTTATGCAACTGCTGAGAGGGGTACTCATTTCCACCCAACCGTAGGCTCAGCGACTCCCAGTGGATTTACCACTAGCCACCCCCGAGCTGAGACCACGATGTTGTGAGACTGTGTCTCTATTTTCCAGTGACCAGGAGCGAAGGTTAATATCCTTCCTCTCTGCTATCACTCACTCTTCATATCGCCAGAGTTCTCTTGCTCCCCTCGCGTCTGCCCCCAATCACTTCTCTCCCACACCTTATCCTCTTGCGAGGTTGCATGTGGCACGATTTCCCTCACGCTGGTCAGGCCTGACGGATCTACAGATGGGCGGTTCACCTCCCCATCCCTCATTAATTCCTGAGGAGCCATCCACCTACCAGTCTGCGAGACATTTAATTCAGGGCCAGCGAGCCGCTTTTGGTTCTCCGGGCCAGTGAAGTCCAAATACGGTATTGATTCTTGGTTGAAGTTAATGCCACCTTTCCAAGTGCCTTCCACCGCCATCGTGGTCTCTTTTTCTGCACATCCCCTCTCAGCAGTCCTGCAATATAAATTCATAATATTATTCACATTTCTGAGTTTGCCACAGTTCTTGGCCAGTGCAGTTATTTTTACAAACTGGGGGAAACAGGGTGTTACACATATCAATAATTCAGGTAAGTTATTTAAAAGATACCTATAAGGAAATTGCCTAGTTATTTACTCGAATTGTTGACCAGGATTCTATAGAAACAATTCCTCAACTTTCATTGTACATATTACATTTCATTGTTCATGAAAATGTTATTTTTGACTGGGTGAATATAATCTAAAATGAAATCACTGCATAGCTCACTAATTTCAAGTCTGATAAAAGGTTTTACATGTCATCTTATTTGATATTTGCCATTACATATTGCCATATGTTTGAGGGCTTAAACATTGCTCGGAGAATTAAAATAAAGGTGGACCTTGTGACTATGTGGTACCAAGATTTATGGAAGAAGAGGGTCGGCCATCATTTTTATGAGGTGTATTTAGATTTTGTATCTAAATTCAAGAAATTTTTATTTGGGGAAGACACTTCGCGATTGTCGTTGGAAGCTAATGTTATTTTGAAGGGAAGAGGAGTTTTGGAAAAAATGGAAGATTATAATGTCATCAGGGTTTTCTGCTCTATTGAAAAACCTATCTTCCTTCCCTATTATATATCTGACAAATTGTTTGTCATTGAAATAGCCTGGTAATATAAATTATGGTTCCATACTTTGTCTCAGAAAAGGAAAAATAATTCCATACCTCTCCCATGGAAATTTGTTCAAATGCTTCTACGGGGAATTTCCAAAATCGATGAATATGTTGCTTATTTTGAGAATTTCCACCTAAAATTTGCAGAAGAAATCAAGGGTTTCGACCCGAATCACCTTTTTTATAATCATTTTCTTTCAATTGGACTTGGCCCTGCACTTTCAAAATCATCCATTAGTAAAGAAGAAGAAAATAACAGTCACCATCCTAGTGATCAAGAATCCGATAGAAATTCTGAAGACATAGCAATTGTCATAAGCACAATAGAGAATCGTACAGAAAGAGGTAGACCCTCGAATGAAAAAAGTTTCCAATCACCAGTTGTCTCTAGAAGGAGTGCCTTGCCAAAGGCAAATCCGCATCCAAGAACATCCCATGCGAGAAAAATCCAGAGCAATAATTTAGGGGATGATGAAGATAGGAACCCTCCTGAAGGGAACCTGGAGAATCCCCATAAACTAAAGGTCAAAAGAAAAAGAAATAGTTCACAGCAGGAAGGGGATGAGACACATGTTCAGGAATATGACTTATTATTGGATAACATGGACCTAGATGTAGATATTGAAAACATTACTTTCCCAGATGTTGAAGTATCAACTCGAGAAAATGTCCAACCTGTCTCTGCACTTATGATCCAGGACGAAACATTTTCTGATGAGGAAACTTTTTTTGTAAAAAATGCATCTTTTGATAAGGAATCTAAGAAATTAGTTTTCAAAAGAACTGCAAAGAGTAAGAGCAGGAAGATACAGTCTACCATTTACTCACGGGATATGTTACCTTCAAAATTATCATCAATTCATAGAGTTACATGAGACACACTTGATGTTTCAAACGCACACATGGAAGAAGAGAATGCCCAATTGAAAGAAAGAATTAAAGAATTGGAGGCAACCCTCATGCCTCCACCTATTCTGGCTTCTCCTGTTGCCATGATTCATCCTTGAAAGGGTCTTCAAGGAAACCCAGAATCACGTTCGAGGGTCAAAAGAATTTACAATTTAATCACGGCCACCCGGCATTTTGTTGAACAAAATATTAAGAAAAGAATGTCATTAATTATAGAATTGTGTGATATGGCCAAGAGTTTTGATTCTCTTGGTTTAATAATTCAAAATACCAAAGAATATTTAAATTCATATTTGAAAAACAATGAAGGGATCTACACCAATCGAATTGTGATGTTCACAACTAGAGTTTTGGAAATGACAAAACAAATGAGAAAGAAATAAAATATACCTTCTTCGAGCCACATCAAACAATTGAAATCCTGCTAGATGGAACAAATTAATGTATTAAAAAGTCTGATAGCCCAATTGACAGACTTATCAAGGAGGGAAAATGAAGCATACTTAAGAATTCTTGATTTGGACATCGTTGGAACCACCATTGAAGTCCCAGATCCTAAGTATCTTTCAAACTCTGTGCTCATGACTCGACAGGATTTTGAAGAGCATATTGAAGAATTAAAAAGGACATCGACTGAAAAGTTTGATAATATGATGGAATTTACACATGATGACATTGACATCTAGCTTGTCAAATATACAAATAAAAATGAAGACATTGAAAATATATTACAAAATTTGTATGTTGATCTTAAGGAGATTGAAAAGGAGTTGTTTAATATTAATATAAAACAATAAGTAATCATTGCTCCATTAAGGGACTTAATTCAAGAATGGTTGAATACCTCAATCACCAAGATCTTCGAAATTCTAGCAAAGGTAGTTATGACTGGTAATCCAACTGCAACCAGCAAGAGTATAAAGGAAGCAGCAGCAAGAAAATGAAAAGAGAGAGATACCATCATAGTAATTCCATATTGGTCACATGCTTCTTTCTTTATCATTTTTCATCCAGTTATTCTTCTTCTTTAAATACAAAATTTTAACCGAATCCTGATAATTTTCTCTTTGTCTTCTTTCCAGATTATAGTGTTCGACATCCATCCACCTTCTTCTTTCTACATTCTACCTTCTTGTATATGTTTTCTTTATGGTCCTCAAGAGCCCCAATCCCAGTCCTTTGGACAAACGCTTTTAAATTTCAAAGCATTGTAACAAACTTTATTATTTTTGAGAAATCCCAAGAGAACTAATTTAGGATCAATTTCGACTGTATTTTATAATTCTTAGTTTTGAATATAAAGTATTTGAAATTGATCCATCATAATCTTCTTTTGAGCTATACAAGTTTTCACTCTATAAAAGTTATCTTATGTGTGTGGACCATTTTCTTTATTTTTCCATGTGATCAAAAATCTTTATTTTCACTATGATGGATGTGAGGAAATTTTGTTTATCTTTTGCAATGTGTGATGTGTGGGGTTCTTGGTCCTTTCTTAGGAATCCTCTTTTGCTATATAAATCTTTTGTTTTTCAGCATTTTAATCTTTCTTTGAGCATAAACGATTGGACCATTTTAAGATCCTATATTTTTTGGTTATCTTGAAATAATTAAGAATATCATAATCCAAAGAGGAGTACCACCTCTATAAAAATGCAAGAGGATTTATATCCTCTTGAGGTTGTCATTTTGATCTTGACGAATTCAAGCTTCAACATTTTTTGCAACCATATTGGGGATGAACTGAACTATTTGGACCTGGTTTAGCATTCTAAAATTACATGACTTTGCCTCAGGCTAACCATCTCTGGTTATAAATTGGATTAAATAATCAACCAAGTATTCTTCATCAACTATATAATCTTGCAATAATAACAGCCAAAACTAGAGAGGTACTAGATAGGTCTTGGGAAACACTAGTTCAAGAATAAGAAAGATAAATGATTTAAACACAAAGGAGAGATGAAAGACAAGACCGAAGAAATGAAAGATGAGCTCGAAGAGCGCAAGAACAAGGTCGGAATTGAAGCTGGATAAATACAAAGGACCAATCACTAGAAGAAAAGGTAAGCAGTTGCATACTTTAGAAAGTAAAAAATTATATTATTGACGAAAAGGTGAATATTTTGGACATCGAAGAAAGAAATGAAGAAAGACGTGAAGAACCGCATGAAGAAAGACATGAAGAACCACATGAGGATAGACGGGAGGAAAGAAGACATGAAGAAAGACGAAGGTTCAGAAATCCCATAAGGATAAGAGATTCTCCTCTTGACCTGTGAGGCGAACAACACGAGCTCCCAATTCTTCCTAAAGGTATTTTGAAAGAATTTTCCAGAGATGGAACAATCGATGCTAAAAGACATGTTGACTTGTTTCTAGATGTTTGTGATTTCCATCTTTTGGAGTATAACGATGTAATGATAAGTTTGTTTCTCCAAACCTTATCGGGTCAAGCATATGAATGGTACACAACATTTCCCACCAGATCAATTGGTTCATTTGATGATCTTGAAACCATGTTCTTTACTATGTTCACTCCCCCAGTCGTGTATCATACTCTTCTCACTAATTTTACTCGGATTTGTCTAAAGAAAAATGAAAGGATAAGGGATTTCAATCTCAGATTCAATAAAACTTTGAACAAGATTCTTGAAGATAAAAGGCCTAATGATCCAGTGATAGTTGGTTGTAGGGATGATTTTAAGGATGGAAATTTATATTAAAATGTCGAAACCTAGGCTAAAGTTACTAGTCCTTAATATTTAAAATGTAAAATGTTTGGTGATTGTTTGGTAAAATTATTCAAATTTCTAAGGGTTTTATATATGGTCTATAAAATTTTAGTGATTTCTAAGGTAAAATAATTTTGTTCTATGTAATTTGGGCAAATTTTTTGTAGAACAAATGGAAATTGGCAAATCTTTTTTTGGGAAAAAAGATGGAAAATTAGCTCATTTGCGAAATTTATCCCCTAAAATCATCTATGCAAGTTGGTTGTTATAAAAATGCCATGCCACCAAATGTGAAGTTTGTCATCAGAACCTCCCAGATGGATACCCTAGAGGAAGCAATGACTAAAGCTACAAAAATGGAGGAAATCATGATTGAAACAGGTGTTGACCCTGACATTATACTCGAAAAAGTACAAAGGCATATGGGTAATCTAAATATTGATGATCAAGGATCTTCTAGTTCGAAAAGGAACGAAGAGAAAAGGCCAAGACCAAGTCAAAACCAGATCATTGGTAGAGGATTTTTCAAGGGAACTATACCGGATGTGAAAATAGACCCTATTGCAACCCAAGAGACTAAGAAAAGGATTGATATTGCACAAATGAATAGAACAATTAGACAAATGAAAAATGAAATAACCAAATTGAGAAGGAGTGATAATTACATACCTAATCCAAGAATTTTGATCCCAGAACAAATGAAAATTACATACCTAATCCAAGAATGTCGATCCCAGAACAAATAAGGAACCCTCCTCAAGAACAGAGAGTGAGGTTTGAGAATTTTGATAATCAACAAAGACAGAGGGTCCCCAGATAGCCAATTCCAAATGCAGTGGTGCTTGATGAACCATATAGTGAACAGATAACTAAAGCAGAAAGTGACTATTTACCAAAAGAAGTTTTTGAACCTGTACAGACAAACGGATGCGAGATGTCCATGTATATATTTGAAAAAGGTGAAGATGATCCTATCTCGCAAGAAAACGTTGTCCAAACATGGGCATTTGTAAATAAGTCCAAAAGAAAATATAATTTTGAAAGAGACAAAGAAAAGGATAAAGAGAAAGACAATGAGAAATAGAGTAACAAAAGCATAATAAGCAATATCGGATTTAAGAAGAAACATCAGATACCAAACCCCCTTCAAATGATATATAATGTTGTCGATGACCTAAGTAAGCTAAGAATCACTCTTCCTTTCACAGAAGTGGTAAAGATTCCTCAACAAAAAGAAAATATTTTGAAGTTGTTGGACAAGCCAGTGGGAAGAATTGAAGTTGTTATCGCAAACCCAAAGCAAATTCAAAATAAATCAGTAGTAAAATTAAGAGGTAAAGTCCCACCCTTCTATATTTCAACAAAAAACCATGATGTTGCACTCCATAATTTTTTAGTTGACACTGGCGCGACGAACAATATCATGCCTTTAGCAGTAATGGAGGTGCTTAGTATGAGTTGTACTAGATACTATGAAACAAGCGAAACCATTTACACAATATATTCCAGGCATGTTCCATCCTATGGAGAAAGTAAATATTTTTATGTGTGGATTATTGTTGCTCCTCATATTATTACAGTTTTCAATATTGTGGTAGTGGATCTGCCTCCTGCATATGAAGTTGTCCTCGGAAGAGACTGGTCATCCATGATCAGAAGCTGTATAATTAATTATGGAAGTTGCATGATGTTTCTGAATAAGGATGGAGTAATGATCAAGGTTCCTCGTGAACCTAGGAGACCATTTTCTTTCAAAAAGAAAGATAACAAGCTGATGGAAGATTATATAGATGTTGGTATTGGAAATTAGGCCATCCTGGATATGGAGAAGATTGATGATATAAGAAATTAATATAATCATTTTGCAGACCACTAAAGGATGTCATTCGATGGAGCTTGTTCAAGCTCAAGCAGCGGAGTTGGGATTTTCCTTAAAAGCCTCGAAAAAATCATGTATCCACATGCTATCAGACTTGACTTTTCTTGCACAAATAATGAAGTAGAATATGAGTCTTTGATTCAAGGAATAATCCTTGCATGATAATTGAAGATCGAACATTTGATCATGACTGGAGACTCTGAGTTGGTAATAAATCAAGTCACTCAGAAATATAATATTAAGAAGGAAAGGCTTAAATTATATTTCAAAAGAGTAAATAAATTGATAGACTCCTTTTGTTCTTTTAATATTCTTTCATTCCAAGGGATAAAAATCAAAAGGTAGATTCATTAGCATTGGTGGCTTCGTTGTTCAACCCAAATGATGTCCAGAGTGAAACATATTTTCAAGTACAAAGAGTATTTCTACCTTCGGTACCTGATAACCAAGAGTATCTTCAAGTATTTGAAAATGATGAAGACCGAGAAAATGTTTTAGTAAATGAAAATGAAGATGAATATAATGACATTGTTGTTGTGCTAAAGAATTGTGTCGAGTCTGAATCTCTTTTCACAAGAGATGATCATGCCAAAAATCTCATGGAAGAAGTATCGGTCCGAAAAGTTCAAGAAACGAGAAAAGTCAATATTGGTACTAATAGCTCCCCAAAGTACATTAACATGGGACTTGATTGTACAAATGATGAATTTGATCAATATGTTTCACTCTTCAAAGAATATCTTGATGTTTTTGCATGGAGTTATGATTATTTAAAGGCATATGATAAAACAATATTTCAGCACATCATCCCATTAAGACAAGGAGAAAAACCTATCAAGCAGAAGATAAGAATGATGAATCCTAAGTTAAAAACATTGGTGAAGATTGAGTTGGAAAAATTGAAGAAAGCTGGAATAATATATCCCATCAGCCATTCTGAGTGGCTTTCGAATCCGATGGTTGTGAGAAAAAATACTAGGGAGATTTGGATGTGTGTGGATTTAAGGGATCTTCATAAACCAAGTGTAAAGGACAATTATCCCTTGCCTAACATGGAATTCCTTCTCCAACAAGTAACTATATCTTCTTGTATGTCCATGTTAGATGGTTTTTCCAGATATAATCAAGTTTTGGTTGCAGAGCGAAGACAACTTTCATAATTCCTTGGGAGACATATGCTTATGCTCGGATGCCCTTTGGTTTAAAGAATTGTGGAGCTACATTTCAAAGGGATGTGGATCATGATTTTCAGGGCTTGATAGGGAAATTCATGGTGGACTACCAAGATGATTTGACAGTTCATTCAAAGACAAGAAATGAGGACATTCATCATCTAAGGAAAGTATTTCAGAGATGCAGATTAGATGGATTTTCTTGGAATCCAAAGAAATGCTTGTTTGTTGTGACTGAATGCAAGCTATTGGGGCATATTGTAAGAAAAGAAGGAATTTATAGTGACCCAAAGAGGATTAGAGCTATTAATGAGCTCAACCCTCCATCGTCTAAAAAAGGAGTCCAGTCATTTTTTGGCAAAATCAATTTTGTGCAAAGATTTTTCCCTGATTATGCAAGTATTGTAAAACCAATCAACGCATTGCTAAAAAGGGACCAAAGGTTCGAATGGACTTTGAATACACAGGAAGCCTTTAGTAACATCAAAAGGGAAATCACTACATCCCCAGTCCTCATTAGTCTGGATTTTCAAAGAGATTCCATCATGTATTCATTTGCAACAGAAACAGTGGTGGCATTTATCCTTACCCAAAGAAATGCCAAGGGTTAATAACTACCAATCAGTTTCATGAGTAAAACTCTTCAAAAGAAATCAAGGGTTTCGACCAGAATCACCTTTTTTATAATCATTTGATTTTAGTTGGGCTCAACCCTGCCCAACTAAAATCAAATGATCAAGAAGTAAAGAAGAAGAAAATCCTAGTCACCATCCTATTGATCAAGAAGCCGATAGTAATTTTGAAGACATGGCAACTGTCATAAGCACAATAGAGCATAATAAATAAAGAGGTAGACCCTCGAAAGACAAAAGTGTCCAATCACCAGTTGTCTCTAGAAGGAGTGTGTTTCCAAAAACAAATCTGCAGCCAGGAACATCCCATGTGCGAAAAATCTAGAGAAATAATTCAGGGGATGATGAAGATGACTTATTATTGGATAACATGGAACTAGATGTAGATATTGAAAACATTACTTTCCCAGATGTTGAAATATAAGCTCAAGAAAATGTACAGCCTGTCTCCACACTCATGATCCAAGACGAAACATTTTCTGAAGAGGAAACATTTGTTGTACAAAATGCATCTTTTGATAAGGAATCTAAGAACTTAGTTGTCAAAAGAGATTCAAAGAGTGAGAACAGGAAGCTATGGTCTACCATTGACACATGGGATATGTTACCTTCAAAATTATCATCCATTCATAGAGTTACATGAGACACACTTGATGTTTAAATCGCACATATGGAAGAAGAGAATACCCAGTTGAAAGAAAGAATTAAAGAATTGGAGGCAACCCACATGCCTCCACCTATTCTGGTTTCTCCTGTTGCCATGATTTATCATGGAAAGGGTCTTCAAGAAAACCCAGAATCAAGTTCGAGGGTCAAAGGAATTTCCAGTTTAAATGACCACCCAACATTTTTTTGAACAAAATATTAAGAAAAGAATGACATTAATTATAGAATTATGGGATATGGCAAGAGTTTTGCTTCTCTTGTTTTAATAATTCAAAATACCAAAGGATATTTAAATTAAGATTTGAAAAATGATGAAGGGTTCTACACTGATGGAGTTATGATGTTCACAACTAAAGTTTCGGAAATGACAGAGCGAGAAAGCAAGAAAATATACCTTCTCCGAGTCGCATCAAACAATTGAAATCATGTTGGATGGAAAAAATTAATGTATTAAAAGGTCTGATAGCCCAATTGACTGACTTATCAAGGAGGAAATATAAAGCATACTTAATAATTCTTTATTTGGACATTGTTGGAACCACCATTGAATTCTCGGATCTTAAGTATCTTTCAAACTCTATGCTCATGACTCAACGGGATTTTGAAGAGAAGATGAAGAATTAAAAATGGCACCGGCTGAAAAGTTTGATAATATGATGGAATTTACACATGATGACATTGACAGCTGACTTGTTGAATATACAAATAAAAATGAAGACATTGAAAATATATTACAAAATTTGTCTGTTGATCTTAGGGAGATTGAAAAGGACTTGGTTAATATTAAGTTAAAACAAGAAGTAATCATTACTCCATTAAGGGACTTTATTCAAGAATGGTTGAATACATCAATCTCCAAGATCTTTGAAATTCTAGTACATGCAGTTATGACCGGTAATCCAAATGCAACTAGCAAGAGTATAAAGGAAGCAGCAACAAGCAAATGAAAAGAGAGAGATACCATCATAGTAAGTCCATACTGGTCACATGATTCTTTCTTTATCAGTTTTCATCTAGTTATTCTTCTTCTTTAAATAAAAAAGTTTAACCAACTCCTAATAATTTTTCTTTGTCTTCTTTCCATATTTTGTTGTTTGACATCCATCCACCTTCTTCTTTCTATGTTCTACCTTCTTGTATATGTTTTATTTATGGTCTGCGGGAGCCCCAATCCCAGTCCTTTGGCCAAATGCCTTTAAATTTCAAAGCATTGTAATAGAATTTATTATTTTTGAGAAATCCCAAAAGAACTAATTTGGGATCAGTTTCAACTGTATTTTATAATTCTGAGTTCTGAATATAAAGTATTTGAAATTGATCCATCATAATATTCTTTTGAGCTATACAAATATTCACTCTATAAAAATTCTCTTATGCGTGTGGACCATTTTCTTTATTTTTCCATGTGATCAGAAATATTTATTTTCACTATGATGGATGTGAGGAAATTTTGTTTATCTTCAGCAATGTGTGATGTGTGAGGTTCCTAGTCCTTTCTCGGGAATCATCTTTTGTTATATAAATCTTTTGTTTTTCAACATTTTAATCTTTATTTGAGCATAAACTATTGGACCATTTTAAGGTCCTATATTATTTGTTGATTTTGAAATAATTAAGAATATCTTAAGACAAAGAGGAGTACCACCTCTATAAAAATGCAGGAGGATTCATATTCTTGTGAGGTTGTCGTTTCAATCCTGACGGATTCAAGCATCAACAACAACAAAAATAATCTCAAATACAAAAAGGAAAAGCAATGTAAGACAGAGCAGAGCCAGCACCAATGTCCAGTATCCTCCCAATCACCAGACATGTAAGAGCTCCTCCTCTAGACAAAGAACACAACGGGATAATGTAAACATAGAAGAGAGTAATGATGCGTTTGTTGGGGGTGATGGAGAAGAGCAACCATGCCATGTCAATATTGAATGCACGCACTTACTACCATGACATAAAAGGAAACATACCCCAAACATAGACAATTCCCAAGATTCAGGAAGCCCAGAAAGTCCAGGAGGTGTCGATGATATGAAAATCCAAAGTACATAGCTACCCATCTAGGTAGCCCAAAGAATTGTAGACATTGGGAAACTTGCATATGAGCTTGCCATAGAAGAATCGATGGTGTTTAAACAACATTCCTTGATGTTTAAAAACACTCAATACCACAAGAACCAAAGAAAATTGTGCATAGAAAAGGTCAATGTTAAATACAGAAAGGTTGTTCAACACTCAACTGATCACATGGATGTTTCAGGAATTGGACCATATGTTCTCATGGAACTACATCATTGCACAGGAGATTCCCTTTGCCATTCCATTTCTGAGCACGAGTTACAGACAATTAGATTGAAGAAGAGAATAAGTGAGCTTGAGGACACATTGACTATGAAGTCACTATTTCCAAAGCCTTTGGCCATACTTCCAGCAGAGCATGCTCTTCCAAGTACTCTTGGAACCTCAAAGCTAATCACAAAAGCCTTTCAATTGCTCAATGGAGTCAGACAATATGTTATTGAAAACATTAACAAAAGAATGGACATAATCAGAGATGCATGGGAGGTCAGTATCAGTATACGTAATCTTTCAAAAAGGATTACAAATTTTACTAACCATTTGCAAAAATATTTGCATCGTGATCAAGCCTATTATAAAAGCAAGGTATCTAATTTCATCACACGAGTCATTAGTATGATTGAGTATCAATGTTAAGAACCAGATATCAAAATAGCATAAAAACCTTAGAATAAGTACTCCACGCCTTGACAAAGAGAGAAATTCAGATAATAATTCTCTTCGAGGGGGAAACCTCCTTATACATCACATGAATTCACAAATACAAGATGATTCCAAATGAAAAGGTCTCATTGGTATATGTAAGAGACTAGGAGGCATAAATTACAACTAATGGACCCAAGACGACATAAATAAAATAACAATGCTAATGTAATGTGCCCCAATTAAGTGGAAATGTGCCATGATTTAGGGTTTAACATGCCCCTCCCCTTCAGACAAGTGTTGTCCTCAATGCTTGAGTCATTTTGGATGTTTCCTTATAAAAGACTCAGATTCCCATGTGGAATCTTCAGCAGATAGTTTCTTCCACTTAATGAGATACCCTGAAATTGATCTATTCCTCAGTTGGTGAATTCTTGTGTCAGTGATAGCTTCAGGCTCCAATATTATTTTTCCTTCCTCGTCAAGTTTTGTAAATATAGTTTGAATTGGGATATTGTCACCTATAACCTTCTTTAAGCATGAAACATGGAAAATTGGGTGTACTCATGAAGATGCAGGAAGCTCCAATTTGTATGCCATAGTACTGATCTTTTGCAAAACCTTATAAGGGCCATAGTACTTCAGTGATAATTTATTATCCTTCTTATATTGCTTGAGGGGCATCTGTTTGTATGGTTGTAGTCTTAAAAATACCCAATCCCCTACTTCAAAACTTTTTTCACTACGATGGTGATATGCTTGTTGTTTCATGAAATTTTATTCCATGGTTAGGTTTTCCTTTAAGAGTTGGAGATCTTGTTGTTGATGCTCGATGTGATCTTCCACTGCTTGAACCTTAGATTTTTCTTTTAGAGAAGAAGTGATGGATGGTGGGTGATATCCATAAAGCACCATAAATGGTGTCATTTTTTTTACAGTATGAAAGGAAGTGGTATACCACCATTCTGCCAAGGGTAACCACTTGAACCATTGTGTTTATTTATCATAGACAAAGCAACAAAGATAGTGTTCCATAAATTTGTTAACTATATCAGTTTGTCCATCAGATTAAGGATGATAAGATGAGCTATCATCCAATTGAATACCCAAACAAGAAAATAATTATGTCCAAAAATGTCTAGTGAACATGGGATCTTTGTCACTTACAATAATATTTGGGATTCCATGTAGATTTTGCATTGTCTCCATGAATGTGGTAGAAAATGTACTAGCTTTGAAAGGATGAGAGAGTGCACAAAAGTGTGAATACTTGGTAAATCTATCAACAATCACCATGATGACACTCTTTCTTGTTTGGTGTGTGTTATATTCTTTGCACGACTAGTTCTAGTGCCTGCTATGTTGCGTTGAGCACACTGAGTGATTTGAGGAGGGGGGGCAGGCGTTAAGCCCCCCCTTCGGGGGTAGCAGGGGTTCAGGGGTAGTGACCACGAGAATTTTTTTCCTCGAGAAACATGTCACATTTTGCCTCATTTTTCGTGTCGCCTCAATTTTCATGTCCATTGTTGGGAGGTTTTTCGGCACATGGTTTTTTTCAATGGTTTTCTATTTCTGGTTAAGGAATTAGGGTTTTTTACTAATCTAGTTCATTTGGTTAGGGTTTTGGATGTCGTTGGCTCCTATATGTATATTGTATTGTAAACAATGTATCACTATGAATGAATATAGAATATGTTGGTTTTCCTGGTTTGGGTTTCCAGAAGAAAATCTTTGTGTAATGTGTGTATTTTCCATTGTATATTTTGTGTTCTTTTATTGAAAATATGTTTGCAGTAAAATATTGTACAAGGTTAAAATCTACATTTCCTTCAGACTTCAGTAACCCTGTGATCAAATCCATGGAAACCTCTTCCCAGTGATAACTTGGAATGTTTAATGGTTGTAAAAGACCTGGGGTCTTAATTGTTTCCACCTAATTTTGTTGGCAAACCAAACATTCTACCACAAAACTTTGAACATCAGTTTTAAGGCCATCCCAAAAAAAAACCCTCTTGACCCTGTGATAGGTTTTCAAAAATCCTAAGTTCCCTCCTACCGGAGAGGTGTGCAATTCCAAAAGTACCTTTTGTTTGAGTTGGTAGGTCTTACATAAATATAAGCAAGCTTTGTAGCATAGTGAACCATTTTTCCATGTAAATGTATCGGATGCATTGGAATCTTGATGCAACCTTTGAATGAGAGTCCACACTTCTTCATCATTCTTCCATTCATCCATTGCTTATGTTATCCAATTAGTTTGGATGATAGAGATAGCACATATAAATGCCTCAACATCTTCATCCTTTCTTGAGAGTGCATCTACCACAACATTTTGCTTCCCTTTTTTGTAGATGATTTCAAAGTCATAGCCCAACATCTTGGTCACCCATTTTTGTTGCTCTTTTGAATATAGTCTTTGTTCCAAGAAGTATTTAAGACTGCCATGATCTGTTTTGACCTTGAAGTGCCAACCTATTAGGTAAGGGAGACATTGCTTCAATGCATGTAGTATTTCCATCATTTCCTTCACATAAATGGGTTTGTGTAAGCCCTTTCCCTTGAGTCGCTGACTTTCAAAATAAAGGGGCCTTCCTTCTTGCATTAGAACAACACCAATGCCATTTCCCAAGGCATCACATTCCACAATAAAAGTTTTGTGAAGTCTGGTGTGGTCAAGATAGGATCTTTGCACATTGTCTCTTTAAGTTGTTCAAAATCTTGAGTTGCCTCTGGATTCCATGAAAATGCATCCTTATTAGTTAATGTAGTTAAAGGTGTTGTTATTATTCCATAGTTCCGAACAAACTTGCAGTAGTAACCTGTCAAACCCAAAACTCCTCTAAGATTCTTCAATGTTTTGGGAATTGGCCAGTCCATCATGGCTTTAATCTTGATAGGGTCTACCTTGACACCTTCATGAGATACAATATGACCCAAACACTCTACCTCCTTCACCCCAAAGAAACATTTGGACAATTTGTCATATAGTTGTTTCTCCTTTAGTAGTGGTAGCACCCTGTCAACATGTCAAACATGATCTTCTCAAGAGTTTTTATAGATTAGTATATCATCAAAAAATACTAACACAAATTTTCGAAAGAAGGGCTTGAAAATAGAATTCATCAACCCTTGGGATGTGGAAGGTGCATTCGTAAGGCCAAAAGGCATGACCAAAAATTCATAATGCCCTTCATGAGCTCTGAATGTTTTTTTGGGGATATCTTCTTCCTTTATTCTAATCTAATGATACCCTGAACGAAGATCCAACTTTGTGAAGTAGATTTCTCCATCTAGTTCATCTAACAATTCATCAATGATGGGAATGGGAAGCTTATATTTAATGATGATCTTGTTGAGCTCTCCATAATCTGGAAACATACGCCATGATCCCTCTTTATTGAGTACCATTACCACTGGTGTAGAGTAAGAACTTTGGCTAAGTCTAATAATGTCATCCTCTAACATTTCTTCAACCATATGCTCAATTTCACTCTTATAGGCATAAGGGTATCTGGAAGGCCTAATGTTAGGAGGAACACTCTCAGGAATTAAGTGAATATTATGATGATGATCGCGAGTGGGTGGAAGACATCTAGGAATATATTCAAATACTTTGGAATGCTTATCAATGATCCCTTGGAGATCTAGGGGAATAGATGGCTTGGATGTTTGAACATCTAGTGATCATAGTTGTACAATTACACCATGACGCCCCTTTTTCAATAATTTTTTCATGCCATTAGAGCTTACCACCTTACTGGGTTTCCCTGTGATACCCCTTAACTCAAACTCTTTTCCTTCCAATCAAAATTTCATGAAAAGTTCTTGAAAATTAAAAGCCACAGTTCCCAATGATTGTAATCATTGGACCCCTAGTACGACATCAGCACCACCCATGGGTATAGCAATATTTGAACTACTTATTACATATTCCTCCATATTAAGATTGATCTTATGGCATTTTCCTGAGAAATTGATAATTCCTCCATTTGCAATCATTAATTGAAACTCTAGCGCTGGAGATATAAATCAATTAAGAGCTTTGGCTAATTTACAGTGAATGAAATTATGAGTACTACCATAATCAATTAGCACTATTACCTTTTTCTTTTTGATATATCCTTTGATCTTGAGAGTTTGAGGAGTGTCAATTCCATCCAATGCATGACATGATATGGTGGGAGTCCTCTCTTCAAAATAAATCTCCTCTGCATCTTTATCTTCAGATGGTTCTTGTTCTTGTTCTTGTTCTTGTTCTTCTTCACAATCTATGTAGAATGTCCTCATCGTGAATTTCATGGGATACATTGTCACTTTTAGGTGGCCTCTCTATTAGCAACTTTTTCAACCATTCCGTTATCTACCCTTTTAATCCATCCATATTAATATCCATCATCACTTCTAGTTTAGCTTCAGTTGAATCCAACATCCTTTATAGTTCATCTTTTGTTACTGGCTTCTTTTGTAAATCATATATGTACTTTCACATTTTTTCACATTCATCAAGAGTCCAAGTAGGACTATCTAAGGGCTTATTTGGTGTAGAAGTTCCCTTTTTCGGTGGCATGTTGGTCAAGTATCACTTCAAGGTAGGAATTCCTAATTGTCTTAGGCAGAGGTCCTCATAGACAAGGGAGTGTCAGGTGCTATAGCTCTTTGATATACGTGCAGGGTCCAATAATAGTACTTGACTCAATATCTCATGGCACTAACTAAGGAGGAATGACCATGCCCTTAGCCATACTATATGACTACCCAGGTACTAGAGAGTGATCTCCTCGAGTGTTGTTCTCGGTTTACTATAACAACAAGACGACCAAATGGTTTACTTGGTTGGTCTCAGGATTATAGGGGGTCTCCTGATATACGTCAGGTACATGGGAGATCAAATTCGTAGTAGTGATTTCTAAGTCACAACCATTCGAAAGGGGCCTTCCGATATACTCCAGGTACATGGAAGAACCACACTATCCACAGGTTGTACCGCTGACAAGTAATGACAGCTCCTACATTTAGAGACGTCAGAATACATCTGTACCTAAAAATCCCTAAGATTCTCCCAAATTTATGTGATAATCCTTTTATCCCACTTTATTCCACTTTTTAAATCACCCCAATTGGATCTTCTAGTCAAAAGATATGCAAATTTCCAAAACAAAAAAAACACACCTTTTAAAACCTTGATTTGGAGATTGTTCTGCTAGCCTACCTTTCTTTTGTTGTAGCTCTGCAATTTCAGCCCTTTTGAGTCTAAAAATTTAGCCAGAGGTATCCTGATGTGTCTTCTTTCCAACCCCATGGGTTAGACCAATATTGGATTCTCTAAGTGAATTTTATGATAACTTTCCCAAGATGTGTTCATTTTTTCCCTTTCAGAAGAGCGAACTTGTATAGTATGTCGTGTGTCACTGTCTTCTCTTCAGAAATTGAAATTTGTACCAGCAAAAATTGTATCCATACCCTAACCAATGGAATAGGTCTCACTCAATTTGGAGGTTTGTAGATTTAGATATAACAGTTTTCCCAAGAACACTTGTTTTAGACTGAAATATGGACCAATCAAAAACCCTAATTTCCTCAAAGAATAAATTTCAGATTACAGCGAAAAAAGGGATGAAATTTGTACACAAGATACTTCACTATTCCACCTTTTTACTGTAAAAATTTCAGAACCTGAAACCAAGCGAAAAAATATTGGGAGTGAAAATTCCAATAAGACTTGTTTCAGACTAGTTTAAGGACTAGTCAAAAACCCTAACTTGAACATAATGTATCTCCAAAAATGTAATGAAACAAGATCTAAAATTTGGATCCAAGTTAGCTCTATATGTATCCTCTACACCATATAAATTCCAAATCCAAAAACCTTCCAGAAAAAAAGTTGTAGCAAAAATTCCAAGAAGACTTGTTTTGAAGAAGCCAATCCTAAGGATTGTCTAGCTCTGATACCAAATGTTAAGAACCAAATATCAAAATAACATAAAAAACTCAGAATAAGTACTCCACGCTTTGACAAGGAGAGAAATTCAGATAATAAGCCTCTTTGAGGGGGAAACCTCCTTATACATCACATGAATTCACAAATACAAGATGATTCCAAATGAAAAGGTCTCCTTGGTATATATATATATATATATATATATATATATATATATATATATAGGAGACTAGGAGGTACAATTACAACTAATGGACCCAATTCGACATAAATAAAATAACAATACTAATGTAATATGCCCCAATTAAGGGGTAATTTGCCACAATTTAGGCCTTAAAAATCAAAGAAGTCAGAAACGGTTGCCCTTAGAAGAAAGAATAAAGCAAATAAAGGGAGATTAGGAAGCACAAATAGATGTCGTAGAAGGTGAAATAGTTGTTTGTGAAAATATCCATGAAAAAATAGGAGATGCTACTTTAAAAGAAATGGCAACTTTTAAGGAACTGCAAGGCCCAAATTTGATCAAGAATTCAACCATAATCACAAAAAAAGAGCTCGATAGTAAGTTGGCCACAATGAAAACCACATTGGCTAATGAATTTCACAGTCTCGGCCAATTTGATAATGAGGAACTGAAACAATGGCTTGTTACATTTTTCAATAAGAATAAAGACCATTTGTCAATCATCAACCAAGTACAACTAGAATGCAAAGAAGTAGAGGAGCAGATTTTCGCTCTTCGGGTGAAGCAAGAAATAACCATCACGCCAATGAAAAGCTTTATTGATAGTTGTATCAAGAATGCCATGGAACAGATTGCCATCCCATAATAAGCACCAAAAACAGTTCAACAGTAGTCCCACTAAACAACTTCTATAAAGCCACATGCATATTCACAAACAATTAGAACAACAAAAAACTTCCTTCCTAGTGAGTAGTCAAACAAGCATTCCATCTGCTTTTGCTCTTCTTTTGTTTCATCACTTTGTAATGTGTCAAAATTGCTTCTTGTATGCTATGTTAAAACGTAGCATCCATTTCTAACTATGTTTCTTTCTTTGTTCCATCTTTTTCTTCTATTTTATGGTCTGCGGGAGCCCCAATCCCAGTCCATTTGCAAAAACACCTTCACTTTTTACAGATCCTTTAAAAGACAGTTGTATAGTTTTTGAACTGGGCCAAGAAATGTTTTGGCATTTACAAAGATTATTGAAAAAACAATTGTATATTTTTTTACCTTGGCAAAGTACTGTTTTCACATAAGCAACTGTTGATTTTCCATAATTTTGCTATTACACATAATTTGCAAACCTCTATTCACTCTATCATTTTTCATTGAAACATCTTGTTCTATGCATATGTAGCCATTGACTATCATTCTGCCAACTAATCTTTTGTGCTCTATGTTATCTTGGGTAAATTTGATAGAATATTGTAAATACTCTATAAAATAGTGCCATCTCGTTTGTCAAACCTTTCCTTGCTTGCTTTGGGTATATTTATTTGATATGTACTTCATTACTATCAATTTGACAGATGTTTAAGTTTATTTATATATATTATATTTTATCCACTTGTCAATATTTTTAACTCATATGTGCTTTGTTAGTGACAAATTAACCAACACTTAACTTTCTTTATACATATTATCTTTTATTTTATCTGTATTATAGCTTAACCAACATCGTGCATTGTCAAGTATTGTTTTAATTTTGAACGTGATCGGAATCTATGGTTCTGGACTTGATTGTTTTAAGTTCAAAGTCTTTACCATTTTTCAATGAAATAGCTTGTTTTGTGCATGTGTAGAAATATTTCAACCATGCAAGCAATGTAGCTTCACAAACAAGTGCATCTAACTCTCGGATTTCTGGATCCATGAACCTCCAAAGAGGATTGGCCATGGGCAATGATTAGATTCCATACAGTCTCCCAATTCCACAATTCAAAGAGTTATCAATGTCATTAATAATATAATATTGTTATGCATCGATAACATTGATAACTATTAGACTAAGTGTTGTTGTGTGGGGGTACACCTGTGTAGAGGTGTGGAAGCTATACTTTTATCCATAACAACACAGGTATAGCTTTCGCACCTCCGCATAGGTGTATCCCCCGCACAAAAACACTTAGTCTAATATTTATCAAGCAGCAGAGGGACAAGTGTGAAAGTTATACCTTTATGCATAACACAGGTATAGCTTCCACACCTCTGCATAGGTGTATCCCCTGCAAAACAACACTTAGTCTAATAGATATCAAGTGATAGAGGTATTCCTCGTTCCTTGATATTGCTCGTTCCTTGCCTCGCCTTTTATCTCTCTTTTTCAAGTTTAACGCGATCTTTTAATATCGTAATATTTTTATTTACTTTATATATTTTATTCTTCTACTCATATTACACAATCACTACAGGTAAATATTTTTATTTATTTTATATATTTTATTCTTCTACTCATTTTATAAAATCACTAGGGTTGTGTTAATTGTAATGTATCAACTCTTCTAATACATGTGCATTTCAATGTAAAGCCAAGCAAACAAACACTTAATTATGGGACCCATTACATGCACATTACTTTTCTTAACTATAAAGGAAATTCTTTTTTTTTACCACCTATTACCGTATAAAAGTGTGATTTTTTTCAAAGTATAGTGCTTCTAATGTCATAATATTTTTTTTCTTTGTTGATATTTATTTCAATATTAGTCATATTATTTTACTTTAATAGTTTTGTTGTGGTCCAAATGTAGACCATGTTCCAATTTGAAGGGTGTTGTGTGCGGTTGACAAATTTTGTTGAAACTCATAAGTAATAGATAACATATATGACTTGACATTTTTATATGCAAATATATTCTCAAATATGACAAACTTTAATGTATGCACAATATTAAATAGGGACATGACAAGCTGACAAGATTTAATATTTACAGTTCATGACTTAACATTTTTATATGCAAGCATATTCTCAAATATGACAAGCTTTAATATATGCACAACATTAAATATGGAGATGACAAGCTTTAATATATGTACATATGTAAAAAAACATTTTGCTAGGCATATGCATAAAAATATTCTATTGTTGATAACATCAAGGACTATTGGACTAGGTGTTTGCTATGCAAGGATGTGCCTGTGCAGAAGTGCAAACCCTTCGTGTTGATTCCTTCCATTGTTGCATGAAAACATTTCACATTGTTTATTGCATATGCTAATATCATATGCTAACATCTGATTGAACAATTCACTTATTTACATTTCTTAGAGGATATGTTAACCCCCTCATTGAACATTTCACTTATTTATTTACCAAGCTTTACTACACATTGAACAATTTGCATTTTTGCTTATTTTTACAAAGTTTTATGTTAAGTGATTTTACTGAAAATATTTTGCATTATTTTCCACATATGTTAACCACCCCATTCAACATTTATTTATTTACTAACTTTTACTCCAAATTGAATAATTTGTTCTTTTGCTTATTATTACAAAATTATATGCTAATTGTTTTTAGTGTAGCATAAACAATAATACTATTTTTATTTTATTTTATAAATGATCTCCTCACAAAAGCAATTTATTATCTATATTTTTAATTATATTAAGTTTCATTATTCCGCATATATTTTCTACTCAACAACATATATTGTTAACATATATTTAACAATAGGCACGGACTTTGCTACCATCATTGTTTAAAAACATATTAAATATTACATTAAAACTGCAACGAATTGCTTTCATTTAATATTTAAATATAGTAAATATTACATTAAAACTATAGTGAATTGTCACATGTATGTAAGGATGTATGAATGCCTTACAACGATTACAATAATAATATAGAAACAAAAAAAAAAGATTTTTTTTTCCATAGAATAATATCTTCATTTCATGAATATGGTTCTTGACATTAAAAGATTAAATGTTAAAATATATGGTTCTTGATATTAAAAGATTAAATGTTAAAATATATAAACATGCTTTCATTTATTATTTAAAATATATAAATAAAAATTATTAAATATTACATTAAGAGTATTAAAAACATATTAAATATTGCATTAAGAATATATGTTAAAATATATAAACATGCTTTCATTTGTTATTTAAAATATATAAATAAAAATTATTAAATATTACATTAAGAGTATTAAAAACATATTAAATATTGCATTAAGACTATACCAAATTGTCATATGTATGAATGTTTTTGAGTAATTATATAGAAAAAATTATATTTTTTTTATATAATAATATCTTAATTTTATGAATATACTTGTTGATATTTTATTTTATTTTAAGTTTAAAAAGGCAGAAAATTCTAGTTATGGACAATAAAAATATAGTCACATCAGCCAGGGCCTGCCAAAGAGGAAACTAGGACCTTAGGTTGGAAAAAATTTAGATAAGACGTTCTAGAATTTTGAGATGGGACTGCCAAAAACGGAAACCATCCCCCTCCATTATACAATAAGATAAACTTGACCGGTCTTAGATGGTTATGAGCATTCCTTACTGACCCTTCTAAAGGATCTGACAATAAGGGTAGAGTCGAGGATATCCATATGGAGAGAAACTTAA
The DNA here is from genome assembly GCA_009831015.1 of Picea engelmannii. NCBI lineage: Eukaryota > Viridiplantae > Streptophyta > Pinopsida > Pinales > Pinaceae > Picea > Picea engelmannii. Next base: position 39,774 of record ML811122.1, on the reverse strand, counting down.
AAGATGCTAGACAGAGACACAAAAAACAAAACAAAGCCCAGAGAAGGAGTATCAGAACTCGACTTCTGGCTTGTGGGGTCTCGCATGGTATTCCAGGTGCTTCTTGCCTTCATCAATTTTTCCAAGCTTGTCCCCCACCTCTCATGGAGTGCCATCATCCTCGATTTGAATGGGGCAGTCTCGCATTCCCTCTGGGTGCTGAGGTTGGGTTTCCTAGTGGACTATGAACTTGATCCCAAACTGAGAGCGGCAAAACAGATCAAATTTTTCGTCAAGAACCTAAATCACGTGGGTGGTCTGGTCATTGTCCCTTTTGGCATGGGCCACTACCTGAGCCACCATAGCCTTCATTGTTCAATACATTTCTACTAATTGGAAAAAAAAAAGAGTTTCTCTAGTGCGAGTGTATTTAGGGTCCTCTACCCAATACTGCACCTCTCTAACAATGTATGCCTCTGAAGTTAGGTGCTAATGTCGCATGACCACTTCCTCGATGCCCATGGTGCACTTTTTCTCTTTCTCTGTGCTCAGGTATTGGAACCGCATCTCGGTCATCCAAGCAACGCGAGCTTCCCTTGAACGAGTAGTTGGACCTCTCGACGTAGAAGGCTCTGAGTGTTTACCTTTCGGTCTTGTCCCCTTCCTGGACATGGTTCGATAGGTTTTAAACTTGGGGATTATCATCTGGATGACTCGAATATGGTGACTAAGATAGACAGGACACTATAGAGGGAACTTTCCTTTCTTCGCCCAACTCTTACGTGTCCCCCAATCCAAGGAAATTTCCTCTTTTTTTCCTTGGGTCGCATGGATGCTCTTTTAATAATAGAACTGTCATGCACGAGGTGGGATGTAGACCCCAGGTCTCAAGGACCTTTCGTCCAAGCCATTATACCAGTCACATGGCTCAACCCGTCGACGGATGTACCTATTGTCATTTCCCTCTTATGCTCATAACTACCCCAATTCTGCATCAGTTCCATACTCTAGATCTGACGCAAGCTCTTGATGTCTTTTCCTACCTTGCCATGATGGGGGAATTCAATATCCATCTTCCCTAATGACACTCGATCTTTGTCATTACTCCAGTCATCACTCCATCCATATTCCATTCGTCCTTGCATCAAACTAATGCGGGGTTTTAGGTTGGTCGATATGATCACCAACCCTAACTTTGACATGATTGTTATCTACTTGACAGGTGCCCAACTCATCATCGGGGGAGGGAGTTTCCTACATCTTCTCTAAGATCTGGGTGGAATCATATTTTGGCTTTGGGTTTCTAGTTGGGCCTATGTAGCTCGGTATTTCAATGACTGTCTTGAGCCCTTGTGCCCAATCTCCATCTGTTATCACTTCCACTTCTTGTGGATTTACGAGGCGATTCATGTCCAGGACACTTAGCCTCGTGGCTTATTTCTAGGTGGAGGACTCTATGGGGTCCCTTAGATGCCACTTCATCAGTTGGGAGTTCTAAAGGAATACTTTATTTGCCAAGTAGTCCACCACCGAGTTGTCCTTTCAATGAACTTGGGATGGAATTAGCACATGAAAGTGCTAAACTAACCTTGTGACCTACGTCCATCCATACGATAGTCTCCAATGTGTGGAGATTTTCCCTGGGTGAGTTCCCTCTCTCAATCGAATTAAAGCTTAGATGATCAGGAGGGAGTCTCCTTCCACTAGCAAGGTCAAGATACCTTGGTTTTTAGTTAAGTCCAGGCCTTTAATAAGTCCTTCTAGTTATGCCCCATTATTTGAATTGTACCCCGGGTTACTGGCATACATAGCCAAGATTCTTCCATCTAAGTCTCTTAACAGTCCCCCCTCACCAGACTTCCTAGGATTATCTTTGGAGGATCCGTCGAAATTCAACTTGATTATTCCTTTTTCCGGTGGTTGCCACCCTTGGACAATAGCTTATGTTATAAGAGGAGGAGATTTGGGAGCTCGTTGGAAGGCCAGGTCAAAATTCCAATGCTTGAAGATGTCGGCTTCCTTCTCAGGTACTTTTCCATCTTCCATTGACTAGGTACTCGCAGCGATGGATACTTGGATATTCTCTTTAATTTTGATCCACACTCCCTTGATAGATATGGGAGTTTGCTTGAAGATTCATCTATTCCTTTCTTTCCACAAATTCCACATTAATATCCCCCGAAAGAGATCATGGGCTTTATTTAGGATGGGATTTTGGAAAGGCTCAGCGAACCATTAGGTAATTAGGTTTGTTGGGTTCTCTCTAACTATCCCACCTCTTCAGAACATTATTTCTTCAAAATCCCAAATGCTTCGCACTTTGACGTAGGAGCAGAAGAGATGGGAAAGGGTATCCTCCTATATTTTTCAAAGCATGCAGATGGAGGGGCCTTCATACCCTTTCAATCTAAGTTTGTCCCATGTCAAAACTTTTTAGGAGAAAACCAACCATAAGAAAGTTTCTATTTTGGGTCAGATTCTCAATTGCTAGATACGTTGCTAGTCCTATCTCCTATCATCTTCTGACAAATTTGTTGCTTCTAGATAGGCATATTTTACTCTGTACGTCCCCTCTCCTTTGTTTCCCCATTGAAGAATATCCATACCATTTCTTAATTTTATCTACCTGAGGGATAGCTCTCCTTTCATGTGATTTACAGTATTTGTTTCCAGATTGACAGTCCAGTCGGTCAGATCCTTCAATTGTCTTATAATTTATGTCGATGGGGTGCTTGATCTCTCCCAATACTGATGCAATAGAGACCAACATTTTTCCAACAAATAGGTTCTAGCACATTCCATTCCTTCCTAATTTGCTAGGGTTGGGAGTTGTTCCCAGGCATCATTCCAGAAGAGGGCAGTCTTCCCATTATTGACTTCCCATAAACTTTTCTATTGGATTAGCTCTCAATTTTTCCAAGCCGAATTCCAAATAAGAGATATCGGGTAGAGGTCATCCATGCGGATGAGATTCTAAGGGTCCACCTCGGGAGCATGTTTTTTTCGCCAAACCTTGGCCCAGAAGGCTTCTGGGTTAGTAATCCATCTCCACCGAAGTTTGGACGCTACATCTCGGAAAACATGCAAGGGATCCCTGATACCAATCCCTCCATGTGTCTTTGGTTTGTTGACTTTATCCCAAGCTACTAAGGCCCATTTTTTCTCTTTGGTGGCCCCTCCCCATAGGAAGGACCTATGCAAGGTCTTTATCTTTTTCAGTATTCCTTTCGAAGTTGCCAACACTAAGAATAGGTACAGGGGAATAGAGCTTAGGACTGACTTGATGAAAAGAATTCTACCAAGGAGGGTTCGGAATCTATGAGTCCAGTTTGTCAACTTTGTTTCTAATTTTTCCAAAATATCCTGCCAAGAAAAATTTTGGGAAACCTTGTCGAGAAGCGGGGCTCCCAAGTATTTGGAGGGGACACTGACCTTTTGGAAATCGAGGATCTTAGATATGTGTCTTTGAACAGGAATAGAAGTGTTAAAGAAAAAAAATTGAGACTTGTCAAGGCTTATGGCAGTACTTGAAGATTCTTTGTAGAGATCCAACACACGTCTGATCGCTCTAGCTTCTTTGATACTGGAGATCCCCATGAGCAAATTGTCGTCAACGAACTAAAGGTGGGTCACAGGATCTAACCCTTCTTGTAATATTAGACCTTGGATTTTTCTTTCTACCACCTCCTTCTGGATAAGTCTCCCAGGCCTTCAGCTAGGATGATAGAAAGGTAGGCGGAGAGAGGGTCTCCTAGTCGTAAGCCCCTTGACAGGTTGAAAGTTTTTTACGGGGAGTCGTTGATCAGAAAAGAGAAGAAAGTTGTGGAAACCAACCCAAGTACCCAGCGGACCCATTCCTCTACAAAGTCGAAGGCCTCAAGCATTTTCCTCAGGAAGTTCCAACAGATTCGATCATAGGCCTTAGACATGTCCAATTTAATGAGAATGCCCGCTTTTTTTTAATGCTTCATCGAGTGTATTGTTTCATGTGCAATGACAATCCGGTCCAAGATTTGTCACCATTCCATGAAACCTCCCTGCTCCTTGGAGATAATATTTTTTAACAGGGGTTTAAGTTTGTTGGACACCAATTTAGAAACAATTTTGTAAATAATGTTACAGAGCGCAATTGGTCTGAAATTTTCTTCCATATTGGCCTCTTTTTCCTTTGGGATTAGAGCTAAAAAGGTGGCATTGAAAGCTTTGAGCATGGAGCATGACGTTCATGATTCTTCCACAACCTCCTAGATGTATTTTCCAATGATTTTCCAATACTTCTAGAAGAACTCAGTAGTGAAGCCATTGGGGCTCGGGGACTTCCCTATTTTCATATCCATAATTATGCTTTTTACTTCCTTCAGGGAGGTCGGGCTAAATAAGACTCGATTTTGGTTCAGGGTGATAAGATTAGGAATGTGCCTAGAGATCTCATGAATCGCCTCCATTCTGTCCTGATCTGGTTCTGTGAGGATGGTTTTGAAATGGTTAACCAATTCCCTTTTTATGACCTCGAGAGAGTCGGTTCTTTCACCCGAACCCTGAACGAGTGTCGAGATCTTGTTTTGATTTCTTCTTTGGAGCAGGGAGTTATGGAATAATTTTGTATTTCGATCTCCTTCCATCAACCATTGGATTCTGGATTTTTGTTTCCAGAGGACTTCTTCCTAGCATTCTTGCTTTTCCAGCTCCATTCTGATTTACGTTTCATGTTCGTGAATCTCCTCTAAAAAGATTCCTGAAGAAGCTAAACTCTGAATTGATACCATTTCTAATTCTAACCCATTATTTTCTTCAAAGATATTTCCAAATACCTCCTTATTCCATTTCTTGAGTTGAAGTTTAAGATGCTTTAACCTTTGTTGGAACTGGTACATTTTTTCTCCATAAAGGTTTGGCAACTCTCCCCACCAGGTTTCAATATTAGGCGTAAAATCTTGGTGCTCCATCAAGAATTGTTCCATACAGAAAGGTCAACGATAGGGCGCTAAGGTTTCCTCCCAAATAAGACTAATTGGCCAATGGTCCGAGCCAAAGAAGGGGAGAACTTTTGTAGTTATTGCTAGTTGTGCTCGAAAGAGGGATTCTGAAGTCAGAAATATTTCTAGCCTCACCGCTATGTTTCTTGCCAGACCTCTCTTATTAGTTCAAGTAAACAGGCCATTGTTGGTGTGGATGTCTACCAGTATGTGGCTAGAAATCCACTCTTGGAAGGAGTCACTCTCTCCCTCCAATATTCTTACTCCGCCCTTTTTCTCCTAGAGGGTTGTGATCATGTTGAAATATCCCCCAACGACCCATTGTTGGCCACTCAAGGAGTTCCCCAGGAGGTTCAGAGCTTCCAGAAAATATCTCTTAAGAGGGGGGAGATGCGAGCCATAGGCATTCGAGAGGAAGTCATGTGACTAGAGGCCTAAACCCTTGAAGCTCATTGTGAGGATTCTCGAGGAGAGGAAAAATGGGACCAAATTCCATTTCTTAGGGTCCCACAGAATTGTCAGGCCACCTGAGGCCCCCTCAGAGTCTACTGCTTCTACCTCGCACCCTTTCCATATCTTTTTTGTGAGCTTCTCCATTGAGTTTTTCTCACATTTTGTTTCCTGGATCATGACTATCTCCACCTTTGCATGTATTATCCTTTTTCTTCATCATTTTATGTTTGGATGGGGCATTTAGGCCTTGCACATTCCATGAGATTAGCTTCATGATCACTTTTGTTGGATTTTGAAGTAATTTTTCGGGAGTTCAATGACTTGTCCTAAGTCCACAAGGTGTGCACCTATTTCTTCGATCACTTGGCTATAAGTTTTTCTACCCCTTCTTTTTGTTGGGTATGTGTTATATTCTTTGCACGAGTAGTAGTGTTTGAGTGTTGTGTCGGGTGTGCAGGGGGGTTTGGGGGGGTTGTAGGGGGAAGCACCCCCGAGAAAAAAAAATTTACCTCAGAAAACATGTCACATATTTAGGTTGTTTTTCGGCACATGGTTTCTTTGCCAATGGTTTTCTATTTCTGGTTAAGGAATTAGGGTTGTTGACTAATCCAAGTCATTGGGTTAGGGTTTTGGATGTCGTTGTCTCCTATATGTATATTGTATTGTAAACAATGTATCAATATGAATGAATATAGAATATGTTGGTTTTCTCGGTTTGGGTTTCCAGGGGAAAAATCTTTGTGTAATGTTTGTATTTTCCATTGTATCTTTTCTGTTCTTTTACTGAAAATTTGTTTGCAGTAAATATTGTACAAGGTTGAAATCTACACTTTTTTCCTCGTTCAAAGATTTCTTGAGAATTTTTAGAGGTTTGGTTTTGATTCCAAATCTACATGAGGAGCTCGCTACAATGCCCAAGCCTAATTCCAACCCCCCGGATTCTTGATTTGTCTCCTGCGAGCACGACATTTGAGGTATGTGTTCAGATTTTATCTCTGGTTCTCCAAGATCTTGCTTTCGAATCTTTGGTTGTTTTTCCACTTCTTCCATATATATCTCATATCCTTATGCTTATTGGGTTAGTTTGATTTGATTTTCCTAGGTATGCATCTCCATCTCTCGCTCTCCTAGATCTGGTTGGGTAGACTTTGGATCTGGTGTTTCCTTTGTTTTGCGCCATGAAGCTTTCTGATGAGCTAAGGTTGTAGGGGGATTCTTTAGAGCAACTTGTTTATTCTCCGTTCCTTCTTTGGTATGATCTGCCTCCTTCAGGGATACCTCCATCATAGGTTGGAATTTATTCTTATCTAAGCCTCCCTCTTTAACTGGTTGGTTTCCAGGTCTTCGCACTCCCCTTCGTTTCCCCTGTATTTTCGTGAAGCCTTCAACATGTGTGTTTTTTGGTTGTTTTACTTCAGGATTCTTGACATTCATTGGGCAGTCGTGGTATAAATGATCGTGAGCATGGCATTTCCTACATCTGAAGGGGATGTATTCATAGTCCATTGTTTGGGTCCACTCTTTATCTTGGTACGTTGTTGTTACTGCATCCGGGAGGGCTCCAACTACATTCATATAAACACAGATCCGTGCATAGGAAGTGTATTTGGTCGCTTTTGTGATCTCCGATGTTTTGATGAAAGAACCCAAGGTATTCCCTATGCCTTCCAGAGTTTCCATCTCCCATAATTCTTGTGGTAAGGAATAAAGTCTAACCCAGATCGGGGTTGCCGTGAAGTCCTTCTTCTTTGGGGTGAACCTATCTATCCAATATCGAAGGTGGAGACCCATTGAGTTAAAGAAATAAGGCCCTTCCTCGAAGATCTTGTTTCTGTTTGTCGGGTTAGCAAAGGTGGTTGTGAAGAAACCTTTAGATCCTAGCTTTAAATCCACTTGGCCTTTTATCTTCCATCTAGTACTCACCCAACCCATGAGGGCTTTCTCGGATGGCCATATGCCCATGAATTTTCCTATTAGGGCGTGATCTTTCATGTTTTGAATATAGTTACCAATGTTAGGTGAGGTCACTCCATACCTGGGATTTTCCGAGGTACTCGCGTGACAGCCATTCACCTTAGTTCTGTCGGCTTGTGGGTTCAGCAAGTCCCCCAGCCTGTCCTTTCCCTCCTTGCTTGTGTCGCCTATGTCGATATTTTCTAAATTTTGTTGTACTTTCCCAGCACCACATCCTTAAAAGTCGCCTGACTTTTCTGGTTTTTGTCTCGGAGCTACCCCGAGGGCTCTGACAACCTTGGTAACACCGCCTCCATTTTCAAACCCCGAAAAACTTTGTCAAATGTTAAACCCTACCCTATGTCGTTGCTCGCTCTCTCCATATTCCATTCTACTTAATGGTGTTCGATCAACATACTTGTTGATATTAAAAAATGGTGAAATACAATTTTTTCCCAAATTTCAAGCAAACTCTTACTAAAAAAAATTAAAAAAAAAAATGTTAAAATATACAAGCATGCTTTCATTTATTATTTAAAAACATATGAATGCTTTACCACCATTACCATAATAATAATAATATAGAGATTTTTTCCCATATAATAATATCTTAATTTGGCGAATATAATTTCTTGAATATGCTTGTTGATATTAAAAAATTAAATGTTAAACTATATAAACATGTTTTATTTTTTATTTAATAACATATTAAATACTACGTTAAGACTATAGCGAATTGCTTTCATTTAATATTTAAAGACATATTAAATACTACATTAAGACTCTAGCGAATTGTCACATGTATGAA
>ML811122.1:16951-31469 GCA_009831015.1 Picea engelmannii | reverse complement strand
TAAAAAATTAAATGTTAAAATATGTAAATGACTATATTAATATCTCCTTTTGGGAACATGGCTCCATATTCCATCGCTTTGTAACCCAGTTTTTTTCAGATACTTTTACTATTTGATAGTCTTTCCTATTGTTGAGAGAGGAAACGGTTTGGATAGTATGTTAAGATTTTTAGTGGATGCAATTTGATGAAAAATATCAAAATATAGAACGTTTAGATTATAGATAAAATTGTATTTATGAATGCATAAATGTATTTAGTTTATTGAAAAACTTATAAAATACATGAATTATACAAATTTAGCCACTCAAATCTATAGATCCAACAATATCTGACTACATTTAAAACAAATTTAAACCCAAAATATCTCTAGAAAATAACCAAAACTTAATGTCTCACTAAATTTTGGACAAAATTAAACCCAAAATATTCCAAAAAATAACCAAAAAAAATTTCCAATAGAAAAATGTCTCAAAATTATATAAGGTATAATTTCTTTTACAAAGCGGTATCGATAATGCATGATACAAATAAGGAACAGCCAATTGAACGATTAGACTTCTCTGGATACAAATGAAACTACCATATTGTTCACACAAAAAAGGCCACAACTAAAATCTGTAGTAAGGGTAGGAAATCTGCGTAAAGAGTCTGTGCTCTCCTTGGTACAACCAAGTTACTCCACACGCTTCTTGATCATTCTCTGGTCGTTAAGCTCAAGCTTCGAAGATATTAAGGTGAGTGAGAGGGCTCTCTTCCCCATTGTCCCAATGATAAACTGACAGTCTACCTTTTGGTTCCTTTAACACCCTCTTTGACAGTAAGTCGGCCTCTTTATTATGCTCCCTGTAAATGTGTTGGTAACTTGTATCTTTAAAATTTCTTGCCAATTCCTTTGTTTTAATTTTCCAGCCTTCTATATTCATCGCATGGACCTGTCCCTTTTGATTTATCCAATCAATGATAACTTTTGAACTCCCCCAGGATTTGGATTTTTTCAATCGCCCAAATCGTAGCCAAAGTGAGAGTCGCCCACAATCTCATGAGCTCTGCCTTAGTATTGGTTCCCACCCCGCAATTTATGTACCATTTTGTAATCCTTGAAGCATGAGTCTTGAAAAAACTATTTGTTTCACAACACTCCCCAGTTGAAAGGGCAGCTCCATCAAAACATGCCAAGGTGTAGCCCTCGGTCTGAGTAATATCACAAACTCTATTTGGGATGGGATTAAAGACAGATGGCTGCCAAGAGAAGGTAACTGAAATCTTGTTCAGCACTGAGAGAAGAGAGGGAGTGTGTTCTTCAAAGAAAGATTTATTTCTCTCAATCCAAATGTGCCAGCATGCTATAGCTGCCAAGCTTGCAGACGCATATTTTTCTGATGTCCACTCATTAAAACAGTCTGAGACCGTGGTGCCAACCCACTGGATTTTTAAATGGTAGATTTTATATAATCAGAGCCAAACTACCTTTGTGAAGGGGCAGTGGACTAAGAGATGGTTAGTAGATTCAGAGTTGCATTTGCAAAGCTTGCACACCCTTGGACATTCCCAACCTTTTCTCTGCAGTGCTTCCCAGGTAAGGATTTTATCATACGTTGTCAGGCATACGAACAATTTGATTTTGAGTTGTATCAGCCACTTCCATAATTTATGAACTCATGGTCTGTCACACTGGAAATTGTAAGGGTTTATGAGCGCCTAATAGATATTTTTTGTTGTAATAGCACCTGACTCATCCCCACCAGCCCACACCAGGGAATCTTCACAATTTTTAAGAGCAATACATGCATCCCTTAATGCAGTAATGAAACTATTCCAATCGATTACATCCTGACCACAAAGATTCAAGGAATGACTAGTGCGCCACCTACATGGAAAGGATGAAACACTATCGGTATCTCTCTCTTGGGCAAGAACTGTAACATGTTTATTGATCAGGTGCATATGCAGGGCATCTGAGAGTAACGATCGGTCCTTCAGACAAACGATTGTGTCCCTGCCTAACGAAATTAAGGTTCCCGAACCGGGATTCCATCGAAGCCAGTGTAAGATCATGCCAAGATTCCTGGTCATCCCATTCTAGAATCTTGACGTCCTCTTCTGTTGATGGGATGGCTTACGGATCCAAACGATAACCAAAGTGTCCCCCAGGTATTTACCCAATAGAATTCTGTGCCAAATACTATCAACCGTGAGTGCCCTCCAAAAAGTATTTGCAAGTAAAGAAGAGTTGAAGGAAGCAATATTTATGAGCCCCCATCCTCCACAGTGTTTTGGTCTTGCCAGGAGGTCCCATCTACAAATATGGAAGTGAAACGTTGCCTTTTGTCCACTCCACAGGAACGCAAACATTAACTGACGGATTTTAGTTAAAATAGCTCTAGGAATCACCTCCATAGACATCCAGAACACCAATTGACTCTCCAACACTGCTTTTATCAGGATTAATCTACCTCCAATTGATAGCCCTTTATTACACCAGAGCCTAATTTTCTTTTCGATCTTTGCCACCAGCCATCCCCAATCTTCAGTTTTTTATGCTCCCAGCTTTAGATAGTAACCTAGGTACTTGAAACCAGAAGTCAACGAAGCAAACGTAAACGGTAAGATGTCTTTTAATTGATTTATCTCTGTTTCCTCAAGCCCCCAGTAGTGGACTGTAGTTTTTGAAGAGTTTATGCAAAGACCCGAAACATGACAGTAAGCTTGAAGAATGTCAAAGATCACTCTCCATTCCAATGGATTTGCCTTAGACATTACAAGAACATAATCGACAAACATTAAATGGATAATTTTCAAAAGCTTTGTTACCTTTATACCTGAAATATTGTGATCCTCGCTTCCTCTAGATAACATCATGCTGAGCCCTTCCATAATCAATATGAACAGATACGGGGATAAAGGGCATCCCTGATGAAGCCCCCTCCAACTCTTGAAGTAATATGTTGCCTCTCCATTGATCAAAACTACAAAACTGGCACTAGATACACAGCACATTATCCAATCAGTTAGCTTAACCCCGAAGCCTATTGTGAGTAATATCAGCCTTAAGTACTCCAAGTCTATGTTTTCATAGTCTTTTTTAAGATCTAACTTCAAAACCAGAGATTTAATGTTCTTTTTTTTTATGTTGTGGAAGCTTTCATGGGTCGTTCCAATTGCGTCCTGAATTCTTCTACCCTTCAAGAACCCCAGTTGTTCTGAAGATAGGCACTTTGACAAAATCGGCTTGATCTGATTTGCAAGGATTTTTTAGATCACCTTATAAATAAGATTGCATAAGGAGATTGGTCGATTAGACTACGGCTCTTTGGCACGCAAAAAACACTAAGCTATCAATATTGGACTTTCGCCTAGTGGTCAATGCAACTGTTCTTTTATGGTGGCGGTTCTTAGCTCGCATGCCTTCTCCGACAAAGAGAAAGACATGATATGGAGTTTTTGGATTGACCCCACACAACCTCCAATATTTTAAATCTTGAGATGATGAAAAAATATTCACATCATAAACACAAACATGCTTTCATTTAATATTTTAAATCATATTAAATATTATAGTAAGAATATAGTGAATTTCCATATGTATGAACGCTTTAGACATATTACAATAATAATAATATATGTTGATAGTAGAAAAAGTATATTCAGTACGATGAAAATGATGATTAACATTTAATGATATTGAATTGGTTTCTCCGACCTTAAGAAGGTAGGGTATTACTTGGACTTCTTTAGAATTTTATTTATGTGCTCGAAAAGAATTAAGAGAAGTGTTCCAAGATGTCCCCGAGGTGTAGGATAGTCGGTCACGGAGTGTGTTGTTAAGGCACTCTGTGATGTTAAGTCATCAGTTCGAAACTTGGGGGGACAAAAAATCTAGCCATGTTAAGGGTTGGTGTGGCTCAGGACGGGTGCGATCCTCGGGTGATTTTGACGGCTTAGATGCCCTTGAGTCGCGGTTTCTCAAGCCACAGGATAGTCCCGCAGGTCACGAACAAACTGTCAAACAAAATAAAAAGAGAAGTGTTCCAAGATCACCATAGTTTTGTTGAGTTAGAAGGTTAGGAAGGTTGGTAGCGTGACTTGAGATCTGATCTGGGTATATATGTCGAACATTCTAAGAGAATGTTTCTTCAACCCTCTTAGTGTCACAAATGTGACAAATTGTTTTATCCCAAGGCGTTTTGGGAATTTTCCAATGTCTAGTTTCACTATGAAGCTCATGAGAATTTGTTCTTATTTTAGCAATGTTGGTTTCTTCCTTACACTGGTCAAAACGGAGAGATACTTTTGATCTGCTAGATTCGGGTTGATCACCTCCCTATAGTATCTTAATTTTCTTTTACTCTATAACTCCTTGTCCCACCACAATTTCTCCTTAAATTTAGATGTAATAATATTTTTAATATTATTCTTTATACAACAAAATGATCTCTTCCTTTATTCCTCGATGATTTAGCCAAGATTGGGCATCTTTATTCCATCCTCACATGAGTCGAAAGCGGTTTGTCTAGACTTTGAAGCGATTTTAGGAAGCTTCTTGTCTTCCATGTTATTTAACTTGATCTTACACATTAGGTACCTAATCATAGCCATGTTCTCAATGGGGGAAGGCTCACTTCTATAAGGAGGATATCATAGGGTGTATTGCCTTTAATTTTGAGATTATAAGTTATAAAATTATTTTGGATCTGCTATAACTTTCTCCACGATTCTCTACATACATTGTGATGCAAGAGCATGGATATCAAATAAATAAAAGCAGACGTGGAAGCGAAGTCGACACATCAACGCTTGAAAGAGGCAAACCAACACTTAACCAGCTTGGTAGCGGTGTGGAGATCTTTTTGAATCTCTCGTTAATTAATTAGCAGTATGTAAATTCGGGCCACCATTTTTAACTAACAGATCATTGTAAATCCTTACATGACTGTAATATATTACAGGTGTAGGATATTAGCCCGTATTAGTCATTAGGTTTCATTAATTAAGCTGAGTAGGTAACTTCTAGAGTGATAGGTGATATATTTTAGATAGGAGGAAGAAGAGCGAGGAAGCTCCAGGTCCTCAGGAAAGTTTTCATTGTAATGACTGTAAGAGATAGAAGTGTAATCAGGTGTTTTTTTTTTTTTAAATGAATAGAATAGAGGAAATTGATCCAATTGTACAGTGTTGATATTGTTTCAGAGTTTTACTGTTGTTATGTGTTTTATGGATGTGTGATGTTCATGGTAAAACAATTAATTTATGAAGAATTGAATAAGTCTCAAGTGTTTATCTTCCGTAAGTTATGCAAGGAGTGCATACCGAACACAAGGAGTGTGTATGAGAGAGTCTTTTTCGACTCGAAGCTCAGAAGAGATAGCGTGGAAATTTTGTATGCAGAGTGTGCATATTAAGCACAAGGAGTGCGCGTAGAAGAGAACTTGTTCTAAGTTCGAAAGCTCAGGAGGTTGAGCGCAAGTGTGCGCCAGGGTGAAGTCAAAATTCATTGACAAATCTCAGAAGGGAAAACACCATTGAATACCTTCAAAACATTTGAAAACTTTCAAGTCAGGAAAGAATTCAATCTCAGAAGGATTGACGTGAAGTTATTTGGCAAGGAGTTATTGAGAACTTAGACGAACGGTAGAAATCCTTGGAGGCAGAAGGGTCGATAGTCGTGCCCTGTTAGATCCATAAAAGTTGCGAGGAGGATAAGGGCGAGAGTTATTCAACACTCAAAATTTCAGGAGAGATAGAAGTTGTCGATCTAAGGGAAGATCGAACCATTGGTTCTTTTCATCGAAAATTCATACTTCGACGAAAGGGAGGAGAGTTATTTCACGAGTTTGCGAAATACGAAGTCCTGTAGCACTTGGAAGCTGGGCCCCAGGTCATAGCAAAGGGTCACATTAACGGATGTTAAGAAAAGGAGATAGTATTATTAAGCCCTAGTTCGGAACTCGTGAAGTTGGAAGGGTTGGATAGCTCACATTTGAATACCCGAAGTCACGAAGTGCAAAAACCCAAAGCGCTTAAAGGAGTTAAGCCCAGGGTCATAGCCCGAGGTCATATCGGAGGGGTCCACGGGAATGGAGTTAGTACTCGCTAGACTCCTAGTTTGGAGTTCGGGAGTTCGGGAGTCGGGAGAGTAAAGGATGGCTCACATACAAATCTCAGACATACGAAGACACGAAGCACCTTTTGGTTAGGCTCATGTTCATAGTCAGGTATATAAATGGCTTGAGGTATGAAATCCAGGATGATATTAGCATGATGATCGTAAGAAAAGTGGAAGATGCTTATCAGATTGCACTGAAGGCAGAAGAAAAGTTGGCCAGGAATCAGAATCAGTGAAATAGAAGTAGAGGCATAAATAGAGGTAAGGGGATTGTCTATGATAAGGCACTGAAAACTAAGGATGAGAATGATAAATCTTATGGTCACTTTTAAAGGGGAGGAAGTTCCCAAAGAAGATCATTTGGTGGGAGAAATTGTTTTCCTCGAGGAAGAGGTAGAGGAGGTGGGGTTAAATGTTATGCTTGTGGAAAGATAGGACACATGTCTTGGGAATGCCTCGAGAGGAAGAAAGAAGGAGGAGGAGAAGCACACATTTATGAAGCTCAGAAGAATGTGGAAGCAGAAGCAGCAAAAGGAGGATAGAATCTTATGATGAGGAAATTTCTTCTAAAGCCATAGAAAGAAATACAAAGCTCAGTTCAGCGAACGAGATTGTTTAGGACTGCTTGTAAAACAAAGGATAAAGTTTGCAAGATGATTATAGACAGTGGGAGCACTGATCATTTAGTATCTACATAAATGGTGGAGAAGTTGGATCTGGAGACAACTGCACACCAAGTCCATATAAAGTACCGTGGTTCCAGAAAAGACATCAAGTAATGGTAATTCAACAATGCAAAGTTGAATTTAAAATACGAGGCTATAAAGATGAGATTCTGTGTGATGTAATTCCCATGGATGTTTGTCATATTTTGTTGGGGAGACCATGGCAGTTTGATAGGAATATCATTCATGATGGGAGGAAGAATACTTATACTCTGGAAAAAAATGGTAGAACCCACATGTTACTGCCAATAGAAGAGAAGAAAGAAAATGAAGAAGCCAGCACAAGAATACTTCTCATAAGTGGGAAGGAACTCTTGAAGGAAATCAAGAAATGAAATTTTTTGTAGTGAGGAAGTCGAGAATTATCCTTACCAATACTTCCATGAATGATTTACCTAAAGAAATCCAAGAATTGTTAGAGAATTTTGTTGACATAGTAGTGGATGAGTTGCCTCACTCATTACCACCCATTAGGAGTATCAGCCACCATATTGACTTGATTCCAGGAGTCGGTTTACCAAACAAAGCAGTGTATAGGTTGACACCTCGAGACAATGAAAAGGTTAAGAATCAATTTCAGGAGTTGTTGGATAAAGGTTTAGTCAGGGAAAGTCTAAGCCCATGTGCAGTGCCAACTGTATTAAGTCCAAAGAAGGATGGAGGATGGAGAATGTGTATAGATTCCAGAGCCATCAATAAGATTACCATTAGGTATAGGTTCCCTTTACCCATGATGAATGATTTGATGGATTGTTTGAGTGGAGCAAGCTATTTTTGAAAAATAGACTTGAAGAGTGGATATCATGAGATAAGAATGAGAGAGGGAGATGAATGGAAGACAACATTCAAGACAAATGAAGGCTTGCTTGAATGGCTAGTCATGCCATTTGGATTGACAAATGCTCTAAGTACATTTATGAGGTTGATGAATGAGGTCTTGAAAGACTTCATAGGTAAATTTTTCATTGTCTATATGGATGATATATTAGTTTTCAGCAAAACAGAGGAAGAACATTTAAAGCACTTCACATTAGTGATGAGGAGATTGCAGCAAGAAAAGTTGTTAATAAACTTGAAGAAAAGTTCTTTTCTGAAGACAGGACTCATATATTTGGGTTTTGTGATTTCTTCAAATGAATTGAATATGGATCCAGAGAAGGTGAGAGCAATCAAAGAATGGTCGTCACCAAGGAGCATATTTGAGGTGAGAAGTTTCCATGGGTTAGCAAGTTTTTATAGAAAGTTTATCAGAAATTTTAGTGGTATATGTGCACCCATAATGGACACTGTGAAAAACAAACATAAGTCTTTTAATTGGACAGAGGAGGCTGAGAAAAGCTTCAGAATGTTGAAAAAAATATAATAGAACAACCAATTATGGTTTTACCAGATTTTGGAAAAACATTTCAGGTGAGGTGTGATGCAAGTGGAATAGCCATTGGAGCAGTTTTGAGTCAAGATAATAGGCAAGTTGCTTATTTTAGTGAAAATTTGAATGACGCTAAGGAGAAATATTCTATGTATGACTAGGATTTTTATGCAATGATTCAAGATTTTAAGAAATGGAGACATTATTTAATTCCAAAGGAGTTTGTCTTGTATAGTGATAATCAAGCTTTGTAATTTATTACTAGGCAAGAGAAGTTGAATCAGAGGCATGCTAAGTGGGTAGAATTCATGCTAAATTTTACTTTTGTATTCAAACATATTTCTGGAAGTGCTAATAAAGTTGTAGATTCTTTGAGCAAGAGGAGTTTGGTTATACAAGAATTTCAAGTGAAGACCTTAGGGTTTGAGCACCTTAAGGAAATGTATCAGGAAGATCCAGATTTTAAGGAGGCTTATGAAGCATATGAAAATACTTTGTTGAGGGATAACAGTTTATGGGAAGAATGTTTAATCCAGGATGGATTGTTGTTCAAAGGAAGCCAATTGTGCATACCAAGATGTTCAATGAGAGATAATTTATTAAAATAAAAACATAGTGGAGGTCTAGACGAACATTTTGGTTTGGACAAAACATTTGCACAGCTGAGTAGTTTGTATTATTGTCCAGGTATGAGGGAGGATGTGAAGAAATTTGTAGACCAATGTAAGATTTGTCAACATGCAAAAGGGAAGAGACAAAATATTGGTTTGTATTGGCCATTGCCTATTCCAGAAAGGCCTTGGGATGCAATTAGTATGGATTTTGTTTTGGGATTACCTAGAACCCAGAAGGGGAGTGATTCCATATTCGTTGTGGTCGATAGATTCTCTAAGATGGCACATTTCATACCATGCCAGAGATAAATGATGTTACACACATAGCCAATGTGTTTTTCAGAGAAGTTGTGAGATTACATGGATTGCCCAGAAGTATAGTTTCAGACAGGGACATCAAGTTTGTAGGACACTTTTGGAGGACTCTATGGAAGAGGCTGGGAACTAATTTATCTTTTAGTTCAACATATCACCCTCAGACAGAAGGACAAATTGAAGTGGTGAACAGGAGTCTAGGAAATTTGTTAAGGAGTTTAGTCACTTAACAAGGTCGTCAGTGGGATCAAATTATGGCACAGGCAGAATTTGCATTTAACAATTCGGTTAACAAGAGCACTAGAAAAAACCCATTTGAGATAGTATATGGAAGACAACCAAGTGGGGTTGCAGAATTGAGAGAGTTGAAACAAGATGAATTTAGGAGCGTTGAAGCGGAATATTTTGCTACAGAAATGAAAAGACTTCATGATCAAGTTAGGAGGCAGAGACAGGGTAGTAATCAAAAGTATAAGGACAGAGTTGATCAGAAAAGAAGGGAAGTTCAATTTTAAGTGGGAGATGAAGTTTTAGCTCATTTGAGGAATGGAAGGTTTCCAAGAGGAACATATAATAAGTTGAAGATGAAGAAGATAGGACCATGCAATATCCTTAGAAAATTTGCAGCAAATGCTTATGAGATACAGTTGTTGGACAATGTTGGAATATCACTGATATTCAACGTTGGAGATTTGTATCCTTATAACATAGATGACGCGGGAGAATTAGATGATTGGGAAGAGATTTATTGGGAATAACATATGCCCACAATAGAAAAACCTCATATGGATAAAATCTTAGAATAGAGAGTTGGAAAGAAAACTAGAAGAAAGATGCATTCTGAATATTTGGTAAAGTGGAAAGATCACCCAGTGGAAGATTCAAGTTGGGTAACGGAGCCTGATATTTTGAAGCATGGAAAAATAGAACAAGATCTCATGGACAAGAGTCCATGAATATTTTGGCCAAAGGAGTATGATGCAGGAGCATCGCTATCAAATCAAGAAAAGTGAACATGGAAGCGAAGTCGACACATCAACACTTTGAAAGAGCCAAACCAACTCTTAACCATCTTGGTAGCAGTGTGGTGATCTTTTTGAATCTCTCGTTAATTAATTAGCAGTATGTAAAGTCAGGCCACCATTTTTAACTGACAAATCATTGTAAATCCTTACACGACTGTAATATATTACAGGTGTAGGATATTAGCCCATATTAGTCATTAGGTTGCATTAATTAAGCTAAGTAGGTAATCGCTAGAGTGATAGGTGATAGATTTAAGATAGGAGGAAGAAGAGCAAGGAAGCTCTCAGTCCTCAGGAAAGTTTTCATTGTAATGACTATAAGAGATAGCAATGTAATCATGTGTTTTTTTTTTTTAAATGAATAGAACAGAGGAAATTGATCCAGTTGTACAGTGTTGATATTGTTTCAGAGTTTTACTGTTGTTATGTGTTTTATGGATGTGTTATGTTCATGGTGAATAAATTAATTTATGAAGAATTGAATAAGTTTCAAGTGTTTCTCTTATGTAAGTTATGCAAGGAGTGCATACCGAACGCAAGGAGTGTGTATGAAAGAGTCTTTTTCGACTCATAGCTCAGAAGAGATAGCATGGAACTTTTGTATGTAGAGTGTGCATATTAAGTGCAAGGAGTGCGCATAGAAGAGAACTTGTTCTAAGTTCAAAATCTCAGGAGGTTGAGCGCAAGTGTGCACCAGGGTGAAGTCAAAATTCATTAACAAAGCTCAAAACGGAAAACATCGTTGAAGCCCTTCAAAACATTTGAAAACTTTCAAGTCAGGAAATAATTCAATCTCAGAAGGATTGACGCCAAGTTATTTGGCAAGGAGTTATTGAGAACTTAGACGGATGGTAGAAATCCTTGGAGGGATAAGCGTCGATAGTCGTGCACCATTAGATCCAGAAAAGTTGTGAGGAGGATAAGGGCGAGAGTTATTCAACACTCAAAATTTTGGGAGAGATAGGAGTTGTCGATCTAAGGGAAGATCGAACCATTGGTTCTTTTCATCGGAAATTCAAACTTTGAGGAAAGGGAGGAGACTTATTTCACGAGTTTGCGAAATACGATATCCCGTAGCGCTTGGAAGTTGGACCCCAGGTCATAGCGAAGGGTCACGTTAACAGAGGTTAAGAAAAGGAGCTAGTATTATTAAGCCCTAGTTCAGAACTCATGAAGTTGGAAGGGTTGGATAGCTCACATTTGAATACCTGAATTCGCGAAGTGAAAAAACCCAAAGGGTTTAAAGGAGTTAAGCTCGGGGCCATAGCCTGAGGTCATATGGGAGGGGTCCACGGGAACAGAGTTAGTACTCTCTAGAATCCTAATTTGAAGTTCGGGTGTTCAGGAGTCGGGAGAGTCAAGGATGGCTCACATACAAATATCGGACATACAAAGCCACGAAGTGCCTTTTGGTTAGGCTTGTGGTCATAGTCAGTGGACACGTGGAGGAGGCTTGTGCCTAGTGTTAATTCGCGCAGGAGGAGTTTTATAAAGACCTGTGGATTATTTCTCAGAGGTCCCAACAGGGAATTGAAGAGATGTTCAAGCTTAGTATTGTGAACGATCCTAGATCGGTATATCGCGCAACCCTTGGAGAGAAGGGGGGTCTGCACCACACTGCATCCCAAAAATTCACATCTATATAAAATAACATGAGTGATGAGAGTCTCAAAGAGTAATTTCTTCTTATCCCACATCCAAAGGTCCATTGATTTATACTTGCTTTCAAGCCCATAATAAGTTTTCCAACCTCCATTTATCATTTTCTCAATGCTATAGTTCTAGTTGAACTTGTGATGAATATCGATTATGAGATATTTGTATGAAGGCACTTCCTCCAAGTTGTTGTTGTCATATATGAAAGTATCATAAGTGATATTTTTTTAATTTAATTATCATGACTTTTATTTAGTCAATGGTAATAGTCATACCCATATTGGAACATAAATCCTTGAGGATTCTAAGTTGCTTTCTGAAATTATAGGGACTTGTCGCCATAAAAACAATATAATCGTTGTAAAGAAGAAGGATGATGACTATACCAGTGAGAATCTGACTGACACAACCTGCTTCTTCCAAACAATTTTCTAACTTGTCAATGTATATGCCAAAAAGGGTAGGGGATAGGGGACAACCTTTCTTAACTCCGATATTAAAGTTAATCTCTTCCATTTCCCAATATGGTATCAGAGTAGGACTGGGCTTGACTCCCTCACGGGAGGGCCCAGGTAAATGAAAGGGAAATGGAAGTGTTAAGGTCCTAACCCGCACATAGGTAGATCAACGTATTCGGATGTAATAAAGGTCAATATTAATAAGGCCTTTAAATAAAATAGAATAAGGCGGATGTAAGAAGACCTAATAGAAGCTTCTGCTTCTAGAATGATCTTCCTCTAGATGCTTCTCTTAATAGACATATTTAGTATAAATAAGGGTCGAGGGTATGAAAACCCTAGCTGGGAGATTATTGTAATAGAGCGATGCTCGATTGGAGGTTGCCCCCTTGAAGAGGCCTGTGAACATTGCTTTATGAATCAAAGTGCTATTTCAGTTGTTGTTCTCATATTATTTATGTGTTATTGTGGATATTATGTTGGTTATATTACTGTTATTCTGCTATTTCTAGCATTTTATTTATGTTCTGCGTATTTGTTATATATGGTATCTTACAAGTGGTATTAGAGCACTTTCCTTGGCAGAAATTGTGGGAATTTTTTTCAAGGTAGAGACGTATTCTGGCATCGTTAAGCCACAGAGATCTATCATTACACGCATAAACCCACGGTTGAGGGATTCATACATGCAGGAAATACAAGTGGTTCTTAAGCGCACATCTCTTGGCCACCCTTGTAACCCCTGTTGGTACCCCCTCGAGTGGTAGCGCATCAGATAGCACCTGTGTACGGATCGGCCTAGATTTCCTGTATCCCACTTTAGATAAACCTATCGGCCACCAGACTGCTATAGTGTCACCGAGCATGGCACTTGGGAAGATACTCTCTAGTACCTGGGTAGTCGGGTAGTACGGCTAAGGGTACGGTCTATCCTCCTTAGTTAGTGCCCTGAGATATTGAGCCGAGTACTATTGTTGGACCCCACATGTATATCAGAGAGATATAGCACAGGGAAAACCCTTGTCTGTAGAACCCTTGAATACCTAACCCTTAGGGAACATAAACATAAAAAAATTAAATCGGCCAGATCTATTGTTGCGCAACTGTGTTCGGGTTGCCAAGTAAATACACATTTCTTTCTAGTTAAGAATTTGGTGATTTCATCACTGCAGCATTCTTCAGATCGAAGTATAACCCCACAGCTGTAGAAAAAAAAAAAAAAACTGGAAATTTTTTCACCATTATTTGAGATGTATTCCATTAGATTCATCTCTTCTCCCTTATCACATTCATCCATATCATTTTTCTGCAAAAATTTCTGACCCCACCCACTCCCTTTTCAGTTCACCCATCCTCATGGCCCATAGTCGTATCCAAGAACTGGAGTCTAGCTTCAACACCTTGCAATCTAGTTTCCTCAAGATCCAAAAAGAAGTGCAACAACTCAGTGCTACTATTGTCTCCCGAGATACATCCATCAATACCACCATAAATGCATATGTTCAGTCCGCAATGGAGGAATTCAAACAAGAATTGACCACCCAGCTTGAATCTGTCTTTGCATCACTCTGCACCAAACTAAAGATCCCTACCGATGACCCTTTTCCTGACGCACATACAAAGACTGAAGGTGAAACTTCTTCCCATTCCCATACCTTTCAGCCCCATCACTTTCAATGGGACATACGCCTTCCGCGGGTGGATGTAACCAAATTTGATGGCTCAGACCCCACTGGTTGGGTCACCCAAATGGAACATTATTTCTCTCTCTAAAACATTACAGATGACTTGGCCAAACTCCGGTGTGGTGTTCTCCATCTAGATCAAGAACGTTGGCAATGGTGGCAATGGAGAAAAACTTCTCGTCAAGGGTATATTGCTTGGACCCAATTTGTGACTAAGCTTTATGAACGCTTTGACACTTACACCAACCATTTGGGCCGTTTGACAAAATTGAAACAATCAGGAACAGTCGAAGACTTCATAGTTTCATTTGAGCGCCTGGCTTTTCGAACAGAGGGCATGACTGATGCTTTCTTTCGAGAGTGTTTTATCAGTGGCCTCAAGGAGGAGATTTGGGCCCATGTCCTCATGGCTCGACCTGCGAGTTGGGTGGAGGCTACTAAAAAAGCTAAATAAGCACAACAAATTGTTTCCTCTCAAAACCGTAAGCCTTCCTTTATCCCTCGCCCTAAACCAGTAAACCCCACTACTCCCTCCACCCCATTAAAGATCCAAAAATTGACCAGGG